>PTEX01000069.1:1492471-1575573 GCA_003342815.1 Eudromia elegans | reverse complement strand
GTTAATTAGTGTTTCATTAGATAGTGTGTGCCCAGCAGGATGTTGTGCAGCAGGAATAAAGATTAAATGGGCTAAAAGAAAGCCAGTGGGAAAATGTCAATGTAAAGATGATTGAACAATGGTTTTATCTTTATATGTGTCACATTTGAAATATATGAACACTCGATATGCCTGTTAACTCGCACTAATTTAATGTATTTCAGATATTACTATTAGAAGTGTGGGGAGAAAGACAGCATAGCTAAACAAAGACAATGTTGTGGTTCTCAACATATAGCAAATGGGGAAGAAATATCACATGGTTTTCTTGCGTGAAGAAAGGATCTAATCTTGTGAGAGCCAGGAGAGATGGCAAAAAGAAGTTGGGAATATCTGTTGTTTCGGGCTACTGAAGTATGGTGGGATGATGGTCCTCATTTAAACGTTATTAAATGGTCTCAGAAGAGTCAGACATGTCAGCAATATAGTATTTGGACATCTATCTTCTGAAAAACATTCTTAAACTTTGTATTTAATCCACTAGGCATAAAATTTCCTTTCTATTCTCTTCTTTGAGATGTTATGTTAGATGACGCAAAACAAAGGCGCTGTTCTCTAGTGTTAAAACTAGCATAACTTATACTGGAATAAAGCTGTTCTTAAAACATATATACTTCTTTTAATGGAAATTTTGAATCAACATTTACAAGATGTTTACCACATTGATCAAAATAAAGTGATTTACAAAGTCATTATTGTGGCTGTGTTTGTCTTTCTTACTGTCCACAACTGCTAGTGAGAACCTGGGCTCCGTTAAGCTGAGCACTTATGCAAATCCTACACTCCTTTGGAAGTTTGATTCTAAAATGGTGGTTTCAATGAGATATGCTTTGCTAATGAGTGACAACCTCTTGGT
Organism: Eudromia elegans; assembly: GCA_003342815.1. NCBI lineage: Eukaryota > Metazoa > Chordata > Aves > Tinamiformes > Tinamidae > Eudromia > Eudromia elegans. The sequence continues at coordinate 1,574,678 of PTEX01000069.1, read as the reverse complement.
GTGTGGTGCAGAACAGGAGAAAAACTTAGTCTGTTCACTTACTGGCTTCAGTGAGCAGTGTTTTGAGAAGCAGTAATTGGAAGTGTCAGTCAGCCTGCGCATCACAGTCACTGGCCAAGGAGATGGTAGGAGAGTTAGTGAGAAGGAATTTCTAGCAAAGATAGAAGTGGTGAGACTGGAGGATAGAGGCAGCAAAGGGAAAAGCACAAAGCTGCAAGACTATGTCTGTAGCAAAGGCCTCTGATCTGAATTTGACTTGCTCTTTAGGTACTCACTGTTGGTCCCAGTTTTGTGACTGGTAAACATATTTTAGCTGTTCAGTTTGAAAGCTGTGCTACCTTTGATTATAAAATGTTCAAAGTGGGCTAAATTGTAATGGTAATTTACTTCTGTATAGCTTTCCGTTCTATATGTTTTTAGTTCTTTAAGCCATAAAAAAGCTCATTCTCAGTTCTATACTTGTGACAGCTGAAGAAATGCTGGTTTTACTAGAATAGGGTTTATGCAAGTATGACTTTATAGAGAGTTTTAAATCACTGTAAATTGTAAAGTAAAATGCTCTTTTAAATATACGGTAGCCACTCTAGAATATCTTAATGCCTAAAGCTTGCGCGTCTTGCTGAGCTGGCCTATGTGACTGCTGGAGGTCATGACAGCTCGGGTATTTCTCTGGACTGCTTCCATTGAGCTGAATGTCTGTCTGTTTCTACAGCGAGACCCAATTGGCCAATTATTAGAGTGCAGTTGGAGGCCTTTCTGTTTGATGGTAGTACTTGCTCAAGTAGTCCCAGCGCCCTGCTTCTGCAGTGCTGCTTGGCTCTGCATGGTTACATATGGAATTGGATTGGGAAGCTGACTGGGATTTTTTACCTTTCCCTCTTCCCGCTTTACCCTTCCCTCTCTTTTTTTTCTCTCTTTTTTTTTTTTTTTTTTTTTTAATTACTTAAAATACACAATTAGTCTGAATTGAGTGTTCTGATGGGAATCTGGTCTAGATGACTGTTACATTTCAGAGACTACAGCGAGCACAAAGACCTTCTATTATACAAGACCTGCAGCATAGTAAATGGTGAAAACTTCATCAATCCTTTGGGGCTAGGATTGGGGGAGGGAGATGTCATACTAAAATGTACCTTTAAAAACTTCTCTTGAACTGTCTTAATACACATTTCTTCAAAGAGTGAAAACTTTCTGGATTCAAAGTGATCTACAGTGAAGAGCATTTGAAGCTGTGAGTTTGCTTGAACATGCTGAGTCACTTTAGAGGGAAATGCTGCTAAAATACTGAGCAATAGTGGTTCAGGTCTCCTGATGTTATGTGAACCTTCTGACTTTCAAATCTAATCTGAAAACCCAAATTCCTTCCCTATTTGTACCAAAATACTTCCCTGCACTTCCTTTATCTCATACCTAGAACAAACTGCCCTGTTTCCTCAGTGCTTTCTTAATGGCTTCCACTGTTATCCTATTTATCCACAGTTACTTTCCTGTCTTACAGGATGAGTCTGTGGGAAAAACAGGCTATTTTGCAGTGCATAGTTGTTAATAAGCTAGAGCAGTATTTTGTCACACCTCTGCAAGTTTAAGTTAACACAACAAGGATACCAATCTCCAGGGCTCCTTGGATGTCTGTGCTCTGGGTGTCACAGGGAGAGGGAGCGATCAGGACTGAGTTACATATGAATGCTGCCTTTAATGTTTTTTTCCTCAGACTATGTCATGAGGCAAAAGGGATAAAATCAAAAAATAAAGCTGCTGAATTTCACAAGTTCTGTGTTAAATCTTAAACTTTGGGACTTTCCTGTGCTGCAGTTTGTATAGTGACCTACTTGTATCTTGCAGATAAAGAGAAGGAGAAGATAAAACTTGAGGAAGATGAAGCAGCAGCTGCCAGCACTATGGCAGTCTCCGCTTCCCTTATGCCACCTATCTGGGACAAAACTATTCCTTATGATGGAGAGTCTTTCCACCTGGAGTACATGGATCTTGATGAGTTCCTTCTGGAGAATGGAATTCCTTCCAGCCCTACTCACCTGGATTTGAACCAGAATCCACTCTTGCCTGTGGCTGAGCTGGAAGGAAAGGAGTCTGCCAGTGCTTCCACTGGCTCACCCGCATCATCATCATCTACTGCAGTTTACCAGCAATCTGAGGCAGCCTCCAGCACAGGTAGATGGAACACACTGGGGCTCTCTGAGGGTTTTTTTCTTCTTTTATCAAAAGGTCCCTCCTCAGACCAAGACGGGGACATGTTCAAACTGCAAAGCTAACCTCAAAATGTTAACAACATATTAACACATCAGTTCAAGAAGATTCTGCCTTCCCCCTACCACAAAATGTGTCGATGTCCCTGAGTGTGCAGTTGTTTGTTCTTTGAGAGCAGAAGAGCTGAAACACCAACAAAAAGTATCTGCTTTCCTGCTATTACCAATCTAGTGCGAAGCTGAACATGTGGAGAACGTGGTTTCTAAGACGATAGGTTATTTTACAGCCGATTGGATGGTTTGTGATAGGTCATTCACTCTACCAGTTTGGTATACCAGTTCGGTCTTCTTGAGTAATCTTATGCCCACTTAATGTACCTCAAATAGCAATGCTTAACAGGAAAATAATGAAGCAATCTTGCCTTGCTGCCTTGTGCAATGTTGTAACTGTCTTCTGGAAGAGGATTGTTTCTGATACAGTTTGCTCTATTGCACTTTGAAGCAAGAATGGCAGAACAGAGCAAAACAAAATTCTAGTCAAATGGTACTAGGAAACTTGTGATCTCCATGAAAAGTTTGGAGATCCTCTCTACAGAGGAAATTAGCAGCTCAATTTGTTCAAGTTTTTGTCCCAACAATGATAGCCCTTTAAATTTAGCAGCTATTTTATGAGCAGGCTTCATGGGAAGCATTTTTTTTTTTTTTTTTTTTTTTTTTGGTGACTCTTCCTCTTTGAGTCTGAGAGGTAATCATAAAATGTAGCTTTCCCCCTCCCCTTTTATTTTTAGACAGTAGTATGTGAAAAGGCTTGTTGGTCTCTACTTCAGATTGCATTTGCAATCTATGTGTATAAGGTTTTTGCTGAAGAAGTTTCAACTCTGCCATACCTGTCTACTTCTGTCTGTTAGCCTGGCATATCTTCCTAGAGCTTCCTAAGCACACCTTAATAGCAATTTTATTTCTCTAACTATTGCCTCTTGTAGGACAATAGAGGTACCAGGTTGGCTTCAGAAATATTTTATTTTACCCTGCTCAATATATTATAACTTTTCCTGTTTTTGCTAGAGTCCCCTCCACAAAATGAGAGAAATACTCCCAGCCCCATTGATCCTGACTGTGTAGAAGTTGAGGTGAATTTTAACCCTGACCCTGCTGATTTAGTGCTGTCCAGCGTGCCTGGTGGTGAGCTCTTCAATCCTCGCAAGCACAAGTTTACTGAAGAGGACCTGAAACCACAGCCTATGATTAAAAAGGCCAAGAAGGTTTTTGTCCCAGATGAGCAAAAGGTAACTATTTATTACTGCAGACTTCTAGGGCTTTATCAAAGCATTTGACTCGGCCCAAAGCCAATGGGCTGTACCTACGTGGTCAGGCTGAAGTGCTGCCAAGAACAGAAGCAGCAAGTCACTTGCCATTTAGTTGGTCTGATATCATGGGCTAATTGATGGCAGGAGCAACTAGGCGTTATACATGGAAATTATAAAATCTGTCAAGTCATATCCTCATTCACTGTGTTTTTGAAGGCCTGCATATGCATTTGCTAAACATTCTGTCTGATCCAGTCTTAAGCTTTCTGTGGAAGTTGATTCCGGAATTAAAACTTAAGTAAAGAGGGTATTTCAGATGGACAGCTTCTTAGTAGCCAGTTTTTCTAATCTCCTTAGTTCTAGCCTTGCCCTTGGCTCATCCAGAGAGAAGCCTCACATGAGGATGAAATTTTGCAGTACTGTGTGACTTTTAAGTTCTAGTGTTTGAGGCTGGAAACCCAAAAAAAGATTCTTCTTCAGTATAGCAGTTAGTGTTACTGCCATTGTACAACTAAAATGTGTCTATTTGATGCAAGACGCCAGACTAACAGACTGGCATCTCTTTGTTTTGTTTTTTTCCCTGCAGGATGAAAAATATTGGACAAGGCGAAAGAAGAACAATGTGGCTGCAAAGCGCTCCCGTGATGCTCGGCGATTAAAGGAGAATCAAATCACAATTCGGGCAGCCTTCCTCGAGAAAGAGAACACGGCCCTGAGAACGGAGGTTGCAGAGCTGCGCAAGGAAGTGGGGCGATGCAAGAACATAGTTTCTAAATACGAGACCAGATACGGACCCTTGTAAGCACACCCCTTTTCCTTGTTAGGGCTCCATGTTTTAGCCTCTTAGACTTCTCTGCCTTCTGTAGAGACTCCCAGAAATAAAGTTTGTGGAGGCTTTGCCATTTTACATCTATAAAAAAAAAAAGTTTCTGTTGGCACAGCTTGTTCAGGCCCTTTCCTGATCTTGTGTTGCCAAAATTTTAAAAAGTGTCAATATAAATTTTTGTTATTAACACAGAGCACTTTCTAATGTTAAACAAGTGAATAGATTGACCTGTCCAGAGGAATAGGAATGGATCTTTCCTGACCAGACAGGATTCTTGCTTTCTGTTCTAATCTCCATTTTAAGTGGAGAAAGAGCCCACAACTCTGGTTCTTGTGGGTGGGTGGTGTGTGTTTGTTTGTTTTTCATTTTTAATTTTTTTCCTTGCCCCTTTTTACTGCCCCTGTTGAACTGTAAAACAGTTTCAATGTATAAATAGATGTTGCTGGGCAGCATTATGAAATAATTTCTCTCCTGTTTAGGGGCAGTAGAAAGCACCTAAGTGCTTTTGCCTTTCCCAGAGAAGGACTCTGCTCCTGTTCAAGAGGAGTAGAGGAACCCTTAATATAGAAAATATTCAATATCCTGTAGAAATAGAGGTGTCATTAAGTTACAGAGCGTGTGTTAATGCAGTTTAGAGTCAGTGCATTGTTGATAAAATACTGCTTAAATATCTTTATTTACCTACCAAGGTAGGATCTAACTCTGGATAACTTCCAGAAATGCAGAATATGGAGCAGTAGAGATTGCTATTTTTGCAGATAGGAACAAAATAATTTGGCTTTTAGATTATCTTATTCCTCTCTCCCCACCACTCTCCAAAGAGAGACTTCCCTATTCTTGCATTGCTGATGGTGCAGCATGTGACACCTAACCGGGAAGTAAGAGAGATAATGCCATGTAAAGAAAAGAGAGACACAGGGTGGGGGTGTGTGTGTATGTGTTCAGGGGAGGAAGTCTGGCTCACTTAGGCAGGACCTGTGGCCCATCTGTTTGGGAACTGCCAAAACATTATGGTTTAGAAAGAGAGGGACGACTTTAATGTTATTTTATAGTACCAGGCAAACCAGACACTATCACTTTACTGCACCTTCCCTGTTGCACAAGAGCTTGTGAAGGACTCGTGGTTCTTTGCTTTGTGAATGTGCTAAGAACAAGCCCTAGCCCTTCTGATCATGAAGAGCTTACTCCATGTAGCTGCATATCTTCTTTCTCCATGCCTGCTGGTTCTTTCTCCAGCAAGTTTCCTGCTGCAAAATTATCACATAACACTTGTCCTCAAGGAAGTAATTCATTCTGAGCACCAAGTGCTGCTTCAGCAGTGTATGATGTTAAAAGAAAACTGTTCTGTGTGATGTTGGGACCTTCTTCATGATCTCCAACTGCAAGAACTAGTAACTTTAGCAGAACTCTTTGTCTAGAAGCCATCTTAACATAGTGGCTATGTTAGGAATCCTAGGCTATGCTTCCTGGACTTCTACTTATATTAGGGTGTAAATGTAGGACAGATGATATTTAGGCTAACTTCCAGCTCCCCTAGTGAGATCAGTGAAGAAACTCCAGCACCTTTTATATACATATATATATATTTTTAATACTAAAGATTTGTTGCCTAGCTTGTCTTTTAAATGCAACAAGGAAATATGGAAATTGGAGACCAATTGTACATTGACTTCTTAAGCAAGTGAAGAAACAGGCTTATTGAGAATGTTTAAGTAAACATATACTTCAAACTATTTTCCCCTCTCTCTTATGTTCTAATTTGACCAGAGTGGATCTTTATGCAATGTTGGTCTAATTTCTTTCAAACATACAAAAGACTGTGACCCTTTCAGCAGGGTTTTCTCTCCTAGGGTGGTGTGTGGTGGTAATGGTGGGATGTATGTTATAAATAAATTGTCACACTTAACACTTTGCTTTGTTTAAAGTGACTTATCTGATTCCGAGTGATGCAACTTTAAAGACTTATAAAAACAAAGAAACTAAAAAGCACACATGAATCGCCAGTCTTCAGAGTGAGCGTGAAATCTGTGAGGTGTCCCAACACAAACAACTGACGATGACCCTGCCTGCCTGCTTGCCTGCAAGTACCCCATCTGAACTACCCAGGGCTGGGCATGATGACAAGTGCAAAGTCTTCTTAATTCTGTATATGGCTTTCTTATCTGTCTCTCACTGTAACTATGAACTACAATAAGCTTGCTTACTGGGGTTTTGTCAAGACACTCAAAGTTCATTTCTACAAGTCTGTTGACAACCTGTGTGAATAGTGACTCTTTGTTCTGGCACTGGAGTGGAGGAAAAGGGGGAGCTTTACATGGAAGTGGCTGTATGTATTGAGAACTGCTAAATAGAGATGTTTCTTTTTCCCTGCAGTAAATACTACAGCTTGCTTCTGGTACAGCATAGCATCCTGTATTGTTGGTACAGAACTGAAAGCACCAGGGAAATGGCAGTCTTATAAGGTCTAAGCTTTTCAGTACAGGAAAGTACAGCAGATATATTTGAAGCGGACTAGAAAGCACCACAGTGTGCCATGCAAAGAGAATAAACTCCTAGTAGATGACTCATGTAATAACAGAACACTTCATTTGCTTTCCTGTCCCATAGTTACACACCTGTAACCTAGCTTTTCTTTTGTTTTGCCCACCTTCTTATGAGGCTGACTTTCTTCAATGGTATCTGACTGAAACAAGATCTATCCTCCCTTCACTGCACAGCAGTCAGGAAAAGGGTGTTGGTCTGAGCTGCTGATCCTCTCCTGTCTTTCAGCAGTCCATCACTACCAAAGGAGTTAATCGCCAAAACAATGACCTAGCCACCAAATTACAGTTTCGGTCTCCTCTCGACTGCAGTGGGGAGTGAATACTTTACTCATCTGTTTTATAATCTGAAACAGCCAGTGATTTTTGGAGTCACTATGGGCTGCTTACACTGTCAAAGCCTTTGTGCTGGTATAGGGGAGTAGGTGAAAGCTTGGACAGATTGTGAGGATGCCTGTTGTGTACAGAATATGGAGGAAGTAGGTGGAAGTTCCTTTGAGAATCTCATCAGCATAACAAGAGTTTCTTTTTATACTAAGGAAGCTCAACAACTAAATTCATGTGGGAAGAAAGAGTACTTAATTTCTTGGAAAGTAGCATAGGGCCATGCTCAGAGCCAAGATGAAGCTTGGCAGCTAGGAGTGAAAGATGATCAGTGTGCTTTTGCCTGGAGAGTAACAAGCAGCATGCACTTTGAGAAAAATATTCCTGAAAGTTTTTTCAGAAGCACAAGTGCCTAGAGAGGAGGCACAGTTAGCTACCAGCAAAGTTTGACATGCAATCAAATATTTTTTTATTACTTAATTTTGCCTTTACCTGAGAGATTTTGCCCTTAATTTCATAGTGGAAAAGTGACAAGAAAAAGGAACAGAGCAGCAGATAATGTTGAGAATTCCAATAAAACAAAAAAAGAGCAACAAAACAACTCCGGAAGGCATAAGCATTTTTTCAAAAGAACCATTGTAAAGGGTGTGTGCATGAAATGCACTTCTTGACTTTTTGGGTTTCTTTGGTGGTGCTTTCATGGACCACGTTGATTGGGAGCTCTAAAGTTCTGAGATAATCTATGGATAGCCTGTTGCCATAAATAACTTGGTTTTGTGTTGCTGTAATGTCAGCAATATATCATTACTTATATCAAATATTACAGGTTTAGACTGATATTTTTGGTAGGTACCGGTTTTTGTGGCTTTATTTTGGTGTTAAAGGCCTTGCTATGGATTTTTTAACATACTGACAGCTTGTAAATATAGCATTTTTTCCTACTATTTCGGATTTTTCAGTTAGCTTGGAATGGCTTTTCTTGAAAGTCATGCTTTCTTCAAGTTGCAGTCCTAATGGGTGTTATAACTGGACAAGGAGTCACTAGTTCTTCATTCAGGTCTTGCTGTCTTACTGCTTAGGAATATCCTTTAAATACTCAAGTACTGTGTACAGGATTTGTTTTTGCAGTGTGTCATGCTGTATCAATAGCAAAATATTTAGTCAATAAGAATAGTCTGTGCAATTCTATTCACTTTTTGTATTGCATCAAAACTTTATACAATGGGAAATAACCGTGAATGTTCTAAATATTTCTTTAAGAGAAGACTGTTAGCAAATTCTTGTGCTTCCCTGTAGAACAGCGCAGAGGTGCCCATTCTGTGATTCACGTGTCTACAGGTTGCACAACTGGAAAAATCACACTTTAGGGTGAGAGTGAAGTTGGAGGGCTTTTTTTTTTTCTTTTGCTAAAAAACAATATCTTCAAAGATAGCTGAGATGGTAGTAACTCTTCAAAGGAACATAGTTTTTGCAGGGCAATACCTATCTGTGCAAAGCTGAATTCCTCTTTCAGTATTTGCAGTCTCAGGAAGCTAGGCTTGTAGCTTCAGAGCTCTCCACTCTTTTCAGAATGATTAATTACTTAATCGCGTTTCTTTGACTAGGATGATGATCCTATCTGTGTAAGTTAACTTTAATACATTTTCCATAGGGGTCTTGAGACCACCAATTTTATTTTAACTGAGTTTGAGTGCTAAAAACTGCTGAGTCGACACCGCTGATATATGAAGCTCTAACCACAGAACAAGCTCTGTATAGGCCATAATGGTGCCTCATGCCAGCGTGCCCCATTCCAGCTGTAAAGGGACCATCTCTAAGGCAAAGGAGTAAAGGGAGTTCACTCTTCAGCGTCACTGCAGGGATTACCAGAAAGGGGAGCACTGTTTGACACAGCTGTGCATTCATTAAGAAAGGGACTGAAGCCAGTGGTTGTTGACTGGCCAACAGCCATTACACAGTGCTCTCTTTCAAAATACACGAACTACTGATCATGTTTGTGGTGAGTGCGTTGTCTTACGCTGCATCAGAAATAGTAAATTATGCACAAAATTTAAATGGAATTATTTTCATATATGGTCTTTTAATCTAAATGTAGCAGCATCTCCTTATAATAATGCACTGTTGTATTTAGAAATTCCCAGAAGTTAGTTATTTTTTAATTCTTTTACCCACCTATTGCCAAGTTCTGCTCCCACCGAAGCCAAAAACAAAGATCTCTAACTCCTTCAGGAGAAGGTCTTTACTTTCTGACATGGTGATCTTAAGGTTTAGGAAGTACTGGAGTCATGGGTGTCTGTGCTCTCCTCTGGAGTGCTCTGTGTTGGGACCAAGTGGATGCATCTCAGATCACAGGTGTAATGTTTGTAAATTGACCTCTTCTCATCTCCTACTCATTTACACAAGATAGTGATACACTTCTGATAGTCAGACAATCTGATTAACTTGGCTCTTTTCTCCTCTTTTTTTCTTGCTGCTTGATATGTGTGAAAAAAGTGTGCAATAAATTTGTGCTTGGAAGAAGGAAGTTTAAAAAAGAACCTTAAGTTTGGCTTTCTGCAGTTCTTTAGTATCATTTTATGTGTTGGCAGTTCTCTGTTTCTCAGCCATGCTGTTTGAAAGCCCGAGGTGTTATATCTGTAAAAATTGTTTCCAGCATTATCTGTAGGACTGCTGCAGTTGGTACCAAATTCACTTCAAATTGGTGGGTGCAGTAGAAGACAAGCAGCCTTGGGAATTCCATAGTATAGTTACTTTTTATGGAAAAATATTTGTGTAGATAGCAGGAAAAAGGAAAAGGACTTGCATGGAAAAGAGCACCTCTGCATCAGTCCTGTAAACCTTTTCAGCCTCACAGGGTCCTGTTCCTTGTGATGAGATGCCTTCATTTTTAGTGAGTGGAGGTATCACAGACCAGATGGGCTTGTGCTTGTCCTTACAGCTTCAGCTTATAAGCTGAAGATAAGAAATGCAAAGTTATCTTGATATATTAAATCTAACCCTTTTGGTAACCTACACCTTAGTTCATAAACAGCAAATTATTTTTGTTCGTGATAGTGTTATGCCTTTGCAGCACTGCAAGATCCCAGCTAGCCTTCTATTTGTGGGGTGTATATGTGAGTTTTTTTGGTTTTGTTTTCTTTTTATAAATATATATATATATACACACACATATAATTCCTCTTAACTTTATATCTACCAGTGTAACATGATAAAGATAAACCCTCAGTGAAAGACTGGGAAAGAGTAGATGAAAATAAGCCTAACGAAACTCCTGCGGAGATGTTACTACAATGCTAAATGAGAAATTAAAATGCATTAATATTTGGTAATGCAGCTTTCTGATAAAGAATGTAGTTTGTTAGTTTGGTAGTTTGTTATTCCTTACAGTGGATCACTGTTGGAATGCAAAGCCCTCAGGGGAAGTACAGCTAGGAAAAAAATACAGATACTTGGCAAGGATGACAAAGAATGAAAGCCGAAATATGAAGAGTAAAGCAAGGTACTGACCTGAATCTGACTGCTAAAATTGAAGTTTCACCATTTCCAGTTTTAGGACGCTTTGGACCCCCTCAGTTTGGCATCATAAAGAAGACAGGCTCTTGATTAGGTTTTGAGAATCTCTGTGTTCCCATTTCTACAGTTGAGAAGAAAGTAAAAGGGGCCTAAAGCTGAGGAGGAGGGTTACTGCCAAAAGGCACGACAAACAGGTATTGCTGTAGCAGTGTGCTGTTCCACTGAGACCTGTCCTGCCTGTATGAAGCTGTGTAGATAGTGCTGTGTCATGGGGAAACCTACCTGAGGCCCCAGTACTTTAAGGTCTCAATTCTGCTGCCAGTTCTGTGTGGGATGAGCCTTGTATCTGCACAAAACCATGTGGACTTGAACAGGATCTGTTTATGAATGTGAAGCTCTGCCCAGTCAGTCGGCTACAGAATTGTGCCCTTAACTCGTGATCAGTTGTAGTTACATGGCTGTTTATCGTAACTGTAATCTGGGTGCCTATTATGTAGCCAAAACCCTTGTTATTTCACTTCTCCCGACTAAAGCATGAACAGAAGCTCTTTGCTGTACAACATCTGTTTTTGGGGAAAAAAAAAAAAGTACTTCATATTTGTCTAGTAACTTAAGGCATGTGATTTTTGGGCCGTGGGTCTCGACAGACTTTGCTCGTGTACCTGCCTGAATGTTTTCCGAGATCTGCAGCCATGTCTCAGTATGAAGTGTTTGGTGGGATCCGTTTACCTGCGCAAACGGAATAGCGGCTCTCGCCTGTCCCAGCGTGGGGTCTGCTTGCTACTGGTCAGGATCATGGAAGGATGCATCTTCTGCACTTTTATGTGAAATTGTCTCAAATATGGTGATTAACATGATTATTGGAATACTGTATTTTGTATAACTTAGAATATGTAAATACACTTTTAAAACTAATCTGTTCTATGAAGTAATAAATAAGTGCTTCCATTGTAATATCTGAATATTGTTAATGCTTCATGTAGCTTGATTTGGGAATCTTTTCCCTAGAGAACTACAGAAATCAAAACAAAGATTGATGTTGTGGAATTCTAGTCTAGTTGTGATGCTTTCTATCAGCCAAAAAAAAAAAAGTTTTAAAAAGTGCGCTACACTTACGCAGAGAAGCTCATCATTTGAGGGAACGGAATCTCTTTCAGTCTTTCTTGAACAGTAGTTACTGATGTGACTTTCATAGTTGTGTTCTTCCCATCCCACTTGGCTGGACAGTTAACTCATTCACCAGCTGCATCTGGAAAGTGGCAATATTAAACAGTTCATAAAGCTTAGGGATTGAGGGAAATGGAAAGTGGATTTTATTTATTTAAACTGTTCCCCTCTCTTCTGGCTTAAACAGATCTGTCTCCATCCTTCAGCCAGACTGCAGCAAGGTGCAGTGAAACAGTGAGTGCCTGTTACTGAAGCGCATTTCTAAGCTAGGTAGTCTGCATCTTGGTTAGTCCCGTTGTGTACTTAGATGACACAGGCGTTCTGCCTTGGTGTAGAGAGAGTGATTCGGGACTTGATTGTCTTTGCTGAATACGTGTTCCCTGGATGCTGCACAGCTGCAACTTTCATCAGCTTTTGTGACCTTTTCTGCCTCCGTGGTATGAGGGTCATGAGCAGACTGCTAGGAAACACGAACCCTCTTTATTTTTTGAGGAGAAAGAGAGGAGATTGGCCCATCAGCCTTCACCTAAGGGTGTTATCCCGTGATAACACCTTCTCCAGCCATAACATTACTTCTTTATCCTTAATGTTGTACTGCAGCAGTGTCTTCTCCGAAACCAGCTGCTTCTGCAGTGTTCTGTAAAGGACAAAGCTACAGCACCTCTTTTATAGTGGGCAGAGATGGTGACATACATCCCCTCACCCCAGTCCTTGGTATATCTAGTCTATATAATAGCTCTGAAACAGCTAAGCATATGTGCAGGTTATTCAGAAAGTCCTGTTCATGTAAAGCTGCTTCTCAGAGACCTTTGGTTTTGAACCAACTAGCTGGAAGGAACTCTTATCTGCTATATTTGCCTTGAAATTTTTTTGCCTCTGGGATAAAAACACTTTATTTGGAGTCATATCTGACATTGATCTGACCGATTCATTCAGTGGTATGGGCGATAAATCTGCAGAATATTTATATTAAATATAAAGCTGATCATGATTTTACTGCCTGATAAATTATTTAATCTTTTGAGTATCTGCACCTTTAGGTTGTTCAGATAATGCCTGTGCAGCTGATTTTTGAAGCAGCCTAATAGAGTGCATGTGAGATCATCCTGACTGCAGGATGCTGTAGAAATAAATAACAACCATGTTTGTAAAACAGCTAGATAAAAACTGTATTGCCATAAATGATTTTATTGTGTATATATGAATCCTTTATCCCAAACAGCTCATTTTGCACATAAGCCTACACACTCCAGGCAGCTGATGGGTAAAAATAAAGGTGCTTAAACAGCAATCTAATGGGGAAAGGGCATTTCACTGCTGCAGAATTGGTATTATTTTATATTTCCATTTCTTACACTTTTTCAAATGTATAAACCATGGATTTGAATTCTCAATGTCTTCAGAAACAGCTTGGACTTTGTGAGTAGTTTAAATCCTCTCACTTCTCTGCTCGTAACTTTTTTTTTAAAAACGCTTTTGTTTAAAATGTAAAGTTTTTAGTGTATTAAATTCTGTTAGTACCCTTTCTTTTTAAGAAATAAAATTTATATTCCACTATGCTGAGATTCAGTAACTTTGTTCTCCAGACAGGACCCCATGTGCTCTGTGCATCACTGCCAGCCTCATACCTGCAGTTTGCATGCAGCGGGGTAGAAGGTGACCAGCTGTTTCAAATCTTGGAATTGGACACATGCTGGGCAGTTCCTGTGTGTTAACTAACTGCAGGTAACAAGTGCCCAGTTCCCTGGGTTTTTACTTTCTGAATCAACTGATTTGAAAACCGTTGCAGGCTTTTGCATTGTTAGTGTCCCATAGTCTCTCTAGGTCGAGTTATACAGGGATAGGAAATCCTGAAAATTAATAGTCCGCACCAGACCTTTGGTGGTTGCTCTGCTTGTTGCTTCAGGCCTGACTGCTGCAAAACAAATCAGAATTGTGGTTTTATTCTTTCTTGGGGAAGAAGCAGAATTTAGAGCATTTAAGTTTACACAGTGAGGGCAGCTTTATCCCTCCCTTTCCATCCTTTTTAATCTAGACTTTTTTTTTCTTTCTTTCCTTCCTTTTTTTTTTTTTTCCCCCCCTCTAATTGCTGCTTAATGAGGATCCCAGGCTAGATCAAGGTTGTTAGAAAGGAATGGTGAGAAGTGTCTCTCCTGTACTGATGGTGTCTGACTTGAAAGGGCAGCTCTTCAGAAAATTGCTTTCCTAGGCCTCTCATGATTGACAATATTTCCGTACGAGATGCATGTGCTCAAAAGAGATCACTGGTGGTTTAGTATATCTACAAGCTACAGTAAAGGTTTGGCTCTGTTTTCATAGGGGTATCATGTATGGTAGTAATGGAGGGGAAAAAGATAAAAAGTTAGATCCTAAGTAGGAGGAAGAGGAGGAAAAAAGGGTTTTCTGATTCTGGGAGACAGTGACCCAGGCCATATGTGTATCTAAGCTAGAAACCTACCTGTTTGGAGGGAAAGGCCTGACTTAACACTTTGTACATACAGCACAGGACGTGCAATGGCCAAAACAAGGAACTGCAGTTGAAACTGAGTGGATATAAAAGAACTGGAACACTAGAATTGGAGTGGGGTATATTTGGTATCCGATCTCACTGTCATAGCAGCTGGCAGCAGCATGAATGTTTATTATACATCATCTTTTTAGGATATAATGTTTTCTTTGGGGGATGGAGAGGGAATTTATAATCTACTTTACTAGTTTCATTGAGGAAATGCAAGTGCACTCTCCTACTTGCAGGCGGTAGCAATCTGAAGAGCAGCAATGGAGAAAATAGCATCCTCTTACTCAACGTCCTTCCTCTTGTGTGTTGCGGGGGGGGACTCCACTGACTTTAAGACCTTAAATACATTAATACTTCTTGTTCCTCTTGTCTCTGCCAGTTTTGCCACAGATGGGGTAAGGATCTTGGCTGTTGTGATTTGTGGTGCCTACTAGGAGCTCTTTGTTAAGACACATGCAGGACTTGTATCCACCAAGCTTTTCGGAGGGGTTCTCTTTTGGGGTTGGTGGTGGGCAGCACCCAGAATCATTGTGATTGGAAAAGCCCTTCAAGATGATCGAGTCCAACTGTAAACCCTTCAATGCCCTGCCTGCTGAACCATGTCCCTGAGCACCACATCTCCACGTTTCTGAACACTGCTGGGTGCACAAAACTGAACCCAGTATTGGAGGTGTGGTCTCACCGGCACCCAGTACAGGGGGACGATCCCTTCCCTGGTCCTGCTGGTTGCACTGTTCCTGATCCCAGCCAGGAGGCCACCGGCCTTCTTGGCTACCTGGGCTCACTGATGGCTTGTGTTCAGCTGGCTGTCAACCAGCACCCCTAGGTCCTTTTCGCTATTGAGGGAGAACATGGCCAGCAAGGAGAAACATCCCAGGTATCTCATGTGGCTTTCAAACGACACAGGTTTTCTTACAGCTGAGGAGAGGTTAAATCCATGGGTAATGACTGCAGAAGTGATTTTGCCTTCCAGTCAACCCCAAGTTCCCCTATGGCCCTCCCTGCCCTCATCGCTCTGTGTGCCTGCTCAAGAAGGATGAGCAGACGCCTGAGCAGCAGGCGCGTATCCCCTCTCTGCAGGTGTGGAGCTAGGAGGAAGCCTGCCGCGTGTCCGGGTCAGCATCAGGCCAGTCCCTGCTCCGGGATGTGCCGGCCCCGCCGCTGGACCCTGTGTTTAGCAACCCTGTTCACCAGCAGCGCCATCTCTGGCTGCACTGTGGCACTGGAGCTGCTCCTGCCCCGGCAGAGCAGACACCGCAGGGGCTGCGGAGCTACGGCTGCCCCGAGGCCTTGGCACTCTGCCCCACAAGCGCAGCCGGGAGGTGAGGTAGGATAGGAAGGGGACCCAGCACACCCCGCTCGGCGCTCTGCCACAGACCCAGCGGCCTCTGAGGGATGAAAGGGCAAGGGGAGGAAGCAGGGAGGGAACCAGAGGTGGGTGGTTCCTGCTAAGCTCAAGCCAGAAGCCTGCGGTTTAGCTGCGGGAGAGGCGTGTAGGTGCGGGCAGTGCAGGGTGAAGCCAGGAAATATCAGTGAAAGGGCAACAGGGACTCAGCGTGCCTTCCTCTGAAAGGGGAGGAGACAGAAAAGGCTGACAGAGCAGGAGACATGCTGGTGCTATTCCAGAGGTGGCGAGCAGAGAGTTCGTGCACCGCTTCCCTCTTGTGCGTGGTCATGGTTAAGGTCAAAACTGGCCCGTGACTGCTTTAATGCTGCACTTTGCCTCCAGCTTGCGTGAGGAAGCGCAGCAGCCCAGGCCAGCCTGGCCCCCGGAACATGGACTCTCTGTGTGAGGTCTGTGTGGCAGGGAGGCTGCTGCCGGAACCACACAGGAGACCCGCAACCAGGGCGCCAGCGGAGTTCACATGTGCCCCCAAACTCCGGTTGCGGGTGTGGATGCAGCTTCAGACCAGAGCTCGGAGGAATCACCCCTTGGGCATCTCCCAAGCAGTTACCACAAGGGCACGAGCCACGTTTCAGGGTTCCCTTGGTGTTCCCCTTCTTGGCAGAGGTGACAGCACAGCCACGCCATGACCTTGGGGATGGAGATGCTTCTGGTATTTGCCTGTAGAAGCAACCCCAGCGTGATGGTCTGCTGGGTGTCCTGCTGCCTGGGAGGGAAGCGATGCACTCAGGGCCCCACGTGCCACTTACCAACCTGCCCCCATAACTGGGGCCCTGCTGGCAGAGGGCAGCAGGTGGTGGTCACTGCCACAAAGACTTGACTCACCCGTCTCTTGCTCAGGCCTCCCAAATGTCTGGAAAGCAGGTGCCCATGTGGGGCGCTGCTTTGAGGAGCACTGCCAGAAGGTTAGGCCCCTTGCAGCCGCTCAGTCTTTGAGGAAAAACCATTTTGTATTTGCACTGTCACACTGGAACAGCAGAAGGATCCCTTGATTGCTTCTTCTTAGGGCCAGAGGTCTTCAGGAATCACAGAATCACACAATGCTTTAGGTTGGAAGGGACCTCTAGAGCTCATCTAGTCCAACCCCCCTGCTCTAGCAGTGTTTCTTAGAGCATGTGGCACAGGGTGGTGTCCAAGTGGGTTCTGAAGATCTCCAGAGAAGGAGACTCCACAACCTTTCTGGGCAGCCTGTTCCAGTGCTCCATAACCCTCACTGTTAAGAATTTTTCCTTAAGTTCCTGCGGAACTTTTGATGCTTCAGTTTGTGCCCGTTTTCTTTAGTTCTATCACTGGCTACCACTGAGAAGAGGCCAGCCCCATCCTCCTCGCTCCCTCCCTTGAGGAGCTTATAGCTTACTTATAGAACTAATGAGGTTCCCCTCTCACCCTTCTCTTCTCCAGGCTGAACAGCCCCAGCTTGCTAAGCCTTTCCTCATAAGGCAGATGTTCCAGACCCCTGATCATCCTCGTAGCCCTGTGCTGGACTCTCTCCAGAAGCTCCACATCCCTCTTGTACTGGGGAGCCCAGAACTGCATCCAATACCCCAGATGTGGCCTCGCCAGGGCTGAGTAGAGGGGAACGATCACCTCCCTCCACCTGCTGGAGATGCTCTGATTAATGCACCCCAGGATCATGATCTTGCAGTCCTGGGTGCATTGAAAAACAAGCAAAAAGTACAAAACCACTGTGAGGAGCTGTGGCCTCAGCCGCTGGAGGCCTCTTCTCCTGCCAGTACCGGTGCAACCCAGCTGGCTGCCGGCTGCAGCTCCCAGAGGGGCACGTGGCCCTGCACCGCCCCAGTTCACTCGCATCCGCAGACCCAAGGGCACATGCATGAAACGCACATGGCGTGCTAAAGAGGAAAGGGTTTCAAACCCTCTCAGTTTTCCTCCCCCTTTAATCCCAGCCTCGACGTTTACGTGCACGCGTGAAGAAACGCATGGTCGCTCACAGCAACTCCCGGCTGTTGGTGGCAGAGCCGGGCCAGGGGCCGGTACCCGCGCAAGGGCCCGCCATGCAGCACCCTGTCCCCGCACGCGCCCTCGGGGCAAGCGCGGCACCAACAAACCCTGCCCGCCAAAACTGCCCTCGTGTCACCACATCAACACCTTGCAGGAGGCAACCTTGTTTTCCATGGAAGCAGGCCCAGGCTCCTGGGAAGAGTACACGTATTCCCATGGTAGTATAGGCTGTAGGATGATGAGCACAGGAGATTCTGGTGGAGACGGCTATCTGCCTATCCGTGCACACAGCTACCTGCACGCATTTTCCATATTTACTCTAAATTTGAATTACCCTTCGATAGCGACTGCAGAAGGGTAATGTAGTCCCCCGCTCCCAGCAGGGACGTGGCGGCTCGGGGCTGCCACAGCAGGATCCCGAGCGCGGCCGCCCGCGCGCGCCGTGACCTGCGTTGGCTCCAGCAGAAAGCGGCAGAAACGCTGAGGCAGGAGGGGCCGCGTCTCCCAACACGCGGCCTGAGCACGGCCCCTGCTCTGCGGTTGTCAGCGACCGGGCGAGGAGCGGCCGCCCCACTGGCTCCCTGCCGCCCCCCGCAGCCGCGGTGCCGCCCGCCCGCGCTCGCCCCAGCGCCCCGCATAGCCCCGCACGCCCCAAATGGCCGCGCGCAGAGCGGCCGCCCCCCCCCCCGGCGCCCCAAATGGCGGTTGGGCGGCGCGCGGCGCCCTCCCCGCGCGGTGGCGCTGCGGCAGCGCGCCCGGAGCGCCGCAACGGCCGCAACGGCCGCAGCTCCGCGGCCCGGGTTCCCCCGAGCCCCCTCCGCTGCCCGCCGCCCTCGAGGTCTCCGGGGAGGCGGGTGCTGCTGGCGGCCGGAGGAGTTCCAGGGGGGCCGGGCGGGCAGCGCGGCGCCGTGGGGAGCGAGGTGGGCGCCTGGGTTGTACTCCGCAACCCACAGCCATGGGGCAGTCGCAGAGGGAGCTGGACAGCAGCAGAGCCTGCAGGGAGGCTGCCTGGCTCCCTCCATCGCTCCTCGCAGCCGGGCCTGGGAGGAGGTTTCTTTCTTCCCCCGCAGAGCCATGCGGATCACGGTCTCGCCAGGGACTTGTTCCCCCTGCTCTGGCAGCCGCCCGGGGGTGCACCGGGCACGGCCACCTCTCCCCCAGCAGCAGCCTGGGGTGCGGCTGCAGTTGGCACCTTAAAAACGTCTATTTTATTTTATATTTGCTCAGGCAAGTGCTTATGCAGAGCGTGAGCCGGATCCACCCAGCAAATGGGCAAGTTCCACAGGCTGTCACCGCTCTCAAGGACAAGCTCGGGCCCATCGCAGCAGTCAGCACCTTCTTTATCTTGGAGAAGCTCGGGAAGGGCTGGGCAGAACCAGGAGATTCACTGTCCTCCACCATGTTCTGCTCCTGCTGTACTACAGCGCCTCATCATTTCTGCACTGTAAAGAAGTCCACCGGTGCCCCTGGCCATTGGGAAGCACTGTCACCCCTGGCCATTGGGAAGCGCTGCCCCTCTGCTTTGCGGTGGGGCTCAGCGCTTGGGGCAGACTTGCCCAGCGGCTTGTCCGGGGGCAGGGAGGCAGTTGGGCGCCCTTGACCCGCGTCTCGCCTTGCCCAAGCTGGGACTGCCAGGCTGGGCCCCACAGCATGGGCAGCCGGGAGCTGTGTGCGGCAGCAACACACGCGGCCGCGGTACCGCAGCGAGAGGAGCAGGGTGAGCCCAGCGCCACGGCCGGGTGTGGCCGAGGGCCCAGCACACTGGGCAAGCCCGTGGCGTGTGAGGTGCGAGGTCAGGCCAGATGGCCTGCTGGGGAGGCAGAGCAGCGAGCCGGGGCCGGGCTCAGCGTGGCTGGGTGAGCATAAGCAGAGTCAGCGCAGCCAGCGATCACCAGGCGAACCTGCAGCGAGGGGGCAGGTCTGAGGAGAGGCTGGTGCATCAGTGCACGGGTCAGGGTCTGGGAGCAGACTCGGCAGGGCGCGTGGCTGGGCATAAGCACATCTGTGACGTAGCTGGAGCTGCAGCCTAGGCAGGGGGCCAAAGCCTAGGGCAGCTGCTGCGAGGAGCAGGGCCGGCCCTGGCTGAGCGGTGCCTGCAGGGGGCTCTCTCCAAGGTCACCAGCGGAGAGGGGGCAGCTGCCAGCTATGCTATCCCCATGCTGGCCCTGAGGCCCACGCGGCCAAACCTCCTGGGGGGCCTCATGCTCGCCAGGCCTCACAAGGCCTAGAGGACAGAGCCAAGAGCCTGCTGAAGCTCGGAGGGGACACTGCAGGCACATAGGTGGCTAAACAGGCACTGCTGGTGCTGGGTCAGCCCCTCAGCTCGCTGAGCAGCTTGAGGCAACTACTCTCTGCTGGTCTGTGCAGCCTGACAGCCAACCAGGTGGCTTTTGTGATGGGGAGCTGTGGCGCAACAGGGGAGGAAAATGGCTAGGACTGAGGAGGGCCAGGTGCGAGGCAGCGATGAGGACTCACAGAGGCGTCTGCATGGCATCCACTCGTGGCCTGGCTTGACCTTGGCGTTTAGAAGACCTGAGGCTGCAGGAGGCTGCTTTAATGTCCTGCTGGAGCTGCTGTCCTCTGCTGTCCTCTGACGTCTTTCCACAGCCGTCTGAACTGACCCTCCTGCAGTTCTAATCCAGGATCCTGCCTCATGATAGCTCCGTCTGGGTTTTTACCCAGCTGTCTGTGGCACTGAGGTGTAATGAGAGCAGGCAAAAAATAGCTGGCGCAGGGCCTCTGCCTGGTCACAGTTGTGAGGGCAGCCTTGCCTCCGTGGGTGATGTGGGCTCTCTGCCACTTGGGAGCATCGGCCTAGGACTTTGTCATCCTGTCCTTCAGCTCTGCACGCACCGGAGCAGAGTGCCCAAGTCCAGACACGTAGGCAGCATCCAGGGAACATCGTCTCCACAGGCCCCCAGACCACCTTGACGTGAAAGCACCGTTACGTCCCATGGCAGAGCTCAGCAGCTGCCGAGGACCAAAGATACGGACAAGGAGCAAGTAGGGGAGAGCAAAGGTGTCTCCAGTGGCCTTGGGTTCCTGCAAGAAGGGAAGTATAGCCAAAGGGTCCCAGAAGGAAAACGGGTGCCCCAGTGAAGAGCACTGCCAAGTGAAACCCCACAGGCGGCCCCGGCACACCAAGCGTGAGGGAAATGCCTGCCTGACCCAGCAGCTGGTTTCATCCTGAGCCTGTGAACAAAACAAACCAACACACCCAAAGCCTGACTAACAGCAGCAGGAGGGCCCCATTCCTCCTCCCTGCCCCACCCCAGCCCCATGGCCAGCCCCGGCCACAGAGGCCACCTAGTTAAAGAAAATGAAAGAATTTCCTCCAAAGCCAGGTTGGGCATCACAGTCAAGACAGGAAAAGTGGTGACCTTCGCCTTGCCCCTTCAAGTTCCAGAGGATTCTAAAGCAGGAGACTCATGGTGGGTAACTTTGTCAGGGGGCAACACACAAGTTACATCTGTCCAAGTCTCTCTGGGGAGCACCATCTTGGGAACATGATTGCAAACTGTATTGGATAAGCCTGTGCAAACTCATTCTGGGCTCCCACCTCTCCTGCCATGCAGTCCCCACCAGGCAACTTAGTCTCTTCCCAAATTTGGCTGCTTCTGCTCACCTCTCAGCTTGGGAGGCTGTCATGGTTTACACCATGCCTGGCTAGAAACTTCTTTCTGACTCCAATCTAAATGTATTTGTGATCTAGGTGACCTTCTACCAGTATGAATTAGACTTTTGCCCTAGGATGCGTGTTTAATGTGTAAATCATACCCCCACACACACCCGTTTGACTCTCCTGGTTTGGATTAAGCAAGCAAAGCCTTCACAGTGGCTGCTCGCAGACTAAATTCTCCTTTACCCAAATGGCTGTGCCTGGTCCCTGTTGGAGTTTAAATCCATCTCTTCTGAAAAGGGATGCCTAGCCCAGCATTTACATGCTACGTGGAGTGATATCAAGCCCTCATTTGTCTCTGCCGACCATTCCTGGCTGAGTACGAGCGTGGCCTGGGTGAAGCTTCACTCGTAGCCAAAGGCGAAGAGCACAGTCTGCATCCATCCGGTCTGAGTCCTCTTCCATAGCTCTTGGCTGAGCAAATTCTGTCATTTCGGTCACTAGTATATGTGTATGTTTATATGTATATTTATAAAATATTTCTTTATTCTGTAGTTTTATCTTTTTATTATTACTGGCATGTTATTATATGTTTATTATTATCACTACTATGTTATTATATGTTTATCATTGTTACTATGCCATTATTACTGTTATTACTATGTGGTCTACAAGCTTACCCAGATCTCTGTGAGTGAGAGGTCCCCGCGACCTGACAGCAGCCGGGTCAGAGGCAGCTGCTGCATTCATAAACAGCTGCGGTGAAGTGACGAACCTGCGGCCGAGGCTCGGACACGGTGCTTGTGCCTGAGGAACACCTGAGCTGAGCTGAGCTGAGCTGCTGCCCATCCTTGCGTGGGACCCCATGGCCCCTCTTCTTCACAGCAGCTCCTCCCCTGCTTGGCCCTGCCACATGCTGGGGGCTCTCTCTGGGCACCACGGCAGGGCCAGACTGGGCCGAGGGGCTCTGCCTGTGCGATGCCTCCAGAGGAGCCCTAGCCCTCTCCTGGCAGGCTCTGTGTGTCCCCTGCTCTGGCCCTCTCCTGGCAGGCACTGCATGTCCCCTGCTCTGGCCCAGCTGTCCCTTGCCCTTGCCCTGCCAGAGACAGCGGTGCCAGGGTATCACATTCCCACAAGAAGGTACTCTTCACCTCGAGATCCCTTCCGCTCTGCTCTGAGGAATTGTGATAACCCCCTGGCTCAGAGAGGAGGGCCTGACCTTTCTGAAATGACAGGGAGAGGCGGCAGGAGGAGAGGGGAACTGCCAGGCCCGCGGCACAGGGACACAGGCAGGGGTGAAGGATGGGATGTGAGGGGAAGGTGGACAGGCCAGGTTGCTGGTGGCAGATGAGAGGCGGGAGAGGAGGGGACGGGTGAGGGGTGCGGGTGCAGGGGAGGCGCTGGCACCAGGCTGTGGCGCCGGCCAGGACAGGGAGGCGCCCAGGCCCTGCCCCACTCACGAAGCACCCGACGGGAGCAGGACGGGGCAGGGGCCGGCGTGCTGGCTGCGCCCAGGGGCCTGGCTTGGCAGCCACACACCCTGGCTGGGACCAGGAAGGAGGGAGGGCAGGAGGGATTTAAAAATAGCCCCTTCTCCTTAGCACAGCTGTCACTCAGCGCGCGTATGTGAGCCTGCAGCCTGCCTGCGGCCACGCGCGCTGCGCCTTGCGTAACGGGCGCCGCGCGGCCGTCACGTCAGGCTGCGAGCAGCGAGCGACGTGACATTTATGTGGCACAGCCAGCGCCCGGCCCTGCCACGGTCCATGAATACTGAGCAGATCCCAGGCGCCGCTGCCCGTGGCGGCCTCCGGGCCGGGGCGCGTGGCGAGCGGGGCTGGCGAGGGCAGCAGGGTGCCGCCGCATAGCAGCACCAGCCCTGCAGGGCAGCCCGCTGCACAAAGCAGCCCGCGGCTGCCGGAATGCTTCCTCAGCGAAGGAAGCCTGCAGGAATGGCCTCGGGGTTCTGGAGGCCATGACTTCCCACCCTTGTCTTCCTCCCCAGGCTTGCGGGCCAAGCACAGTGCAGGAGCAGGACAGCATTCCACATTGCCACTGCGCCCGCCGTGCCTGCGCCTGGTGCTGCTCCCGCATGCCCTTTCCTGGCCTCCCCGAGCTGTCCAGAGCAGGGGATGCTGCTGACTCGGGCAAATTTCTGGGCAAACAGGGCCATGCGTGCGGCGGCAGGTCAGGAGGAGAGAGCTGGGCATTGGTGGGGAGGCTGCTGCACTGCCCGCAAGCCGCAGCCTCCCGGCCTATCTCATATAGAAACTCTCCCACCCCTCCCACCTTCTGCCCAGGAACTGAGCCATATGTCTGCTCGCGGTAGGAGCTTCTCTTCTTCCAAAGATCACCGGCTTTCACGCTCCATGCCAGCAGCCAGACTGCCTTGGGTAACGCATGAGTCATCGCGTGCGGTTATTTAAAGAGTGTCTTCTGAGCGCAAGCCACGTGCCTGGCTGTGCAGGCGGGCGAGGGGAGCGCTGTTGGGCGCTGGAGCTTTCAGGCGCAGGGGCAGCCACCAGGAGAAGTGCTGAGTCCTGCGCTCCTGAATCGCAGCAGCCTCCTCGGCAAAGAGAGCAAAGCAGCTCAACACAGGCAGCTCAACCCGGCCTCACACCAAGTCAAGTGCTTCCCATAACCACAAACCAACCATGCCGCCTAAGAACTTGTCACCTGTGGGCTCCGCAGGTCCAGGGCTGGGCAGGAGTTGCACGTGAATTCTCAGTCATGCGACCTCCTGGTTCAGGGGAGGTGTGACCACAAAGCCACTGTGATGGCCCTAAGGTTGTCTTGGAGTCTTCTCGTGCTGCAGCGGGAGACAAAATCTAATCCTGAAACTCCAGGCAGCTACGGACTTCTAGAAACTGTTGGGGAAATGCATGCCTTGCCTAGTAAATATTTATGGCACATTCTAACTGCTCCTGCTATTTTCTGTTAGGACTGACACCTCGGGGCAATGAGTAAGTCCCAGCGCTGGCCTCGCTGGCTCATCACTACTCCCAAGAGGTTTATGAATGAGCCCCGGAAACAGCTCCGGGAAGTTCCTTCTTGCCGCGCTTCCCGCTGGCTGCCCCGGAGGCAGGACTGCACTGCACAAACCCCGCGGCAGCGCTCCCAGAAATGTCAGCAAGGGGACGTCCCGGGATGAGCCTCGTGGCTGCCACTGCTGTCCTGCTCTGTGAAGGAGAGGTGGCAACAGCCTGCATGCCTTCCCCCCACACCCTAGCAGGAGGCCTGGGAGTTCCCTCTGCGAGGAGGTGGCTGCAGACCCAGACGGGATGACGCCAGGCATGTCTATGGGGAAGGCGGCCTCGCGCGGGCCTTCGACAGCCTCACGGGCTGGGGGCACAGAGAGCAGAACAGAGGTGTGCAAGGGGATCGCCTGCACGCTGGCAGGTCTTGGCTGTGTCTCCCGGCATAAGGGCTTTTCCTCGGCCCAGAGTGGAAAGCACCTGCAATCTCCAGGGCTGGGAGCGTGAAATGCAGCACTGCTCTCACTGATGGTAGGAGCAGGAACTGCTGGGATCCATCCACAACTTTCCCCTCTGCCAGGACAGGTCCCACAGTGCTGAAACAGCTCTTGGTGGAGCACTGCGATGCCTCTCGCATCGGCCTGGCATTAGCCTTTTAAGGATGGTCTTTTCACAGGCACTCAGTGCCTCCTATGAGGATCTCCTGGTTTTCTCTTCTGTAACTCTACATGCCTTGCTTGGTTTTCAAGCCAAGTTTGTGTTGTCTGAGAAGGACAGCAGGAAAGAAATGTGCCAGGCATGGGGGCTGTTGTCCTCTCCAGGTCCTGCTGCTTCCTCCCTCCATCCTACTGCTGGCCAGCAGCAGAAAGTTGCTCTCTCTTTTCCATCTCTCTCCTTGTGTTACTCCATGATTTAGTCTACTGCCATCTCCTTTGCTTTCTATGTTTAGCTTTTCCTCTTGGCTAGACTTTGATTCTTGCGTTTCTTCTGCTCTTCCTTCTCCCTGATTTTATCTTTTTTCCCTTCTCCACATTGCCTTGTATCTCCCCTGCTTCATCCACCAGTCAGTAGTGACCACTAGCCCAAACAGTGCTCGAGCTATCACTGAAAGAGCCTTCCAGCTCCCACAACCTGCTCGTAGCTCCAAACACCGTTTCTGCCCGCCTGAGACCTTGGGCCGCAAGCCCATCTGCAGCTCAGATCTCTCAGCTAAGCCCTTCTCCTACGCATCTCTGCTACATCAGACCTCCCCTACTTGTTGCTGCAGCTGTAAAAACAGGGACAGACGCAGCAGGGGAGGGAGCGGAGCTGCTAGAAATGTGTGCAGAGAGCTTCAGGCAGCAGCTCTCCGGGTTAATCTGCATCCAACCCTCGCAGGGTGATGTTTATTGCATCTGTTCTCTCCGCCTGAAGTCCACGTGCTGCAGGGCCTTCCAGGCGCTGGGACGCTGGCACTAAGATCACACCACTCAGTCACTGCAGGGATGGGACACACTTAGGAGCTATGTGGGGTCAACTCTGAGACTGGCTTAACCCCCTGTTAACAAGCACCACTTGTTCTCTCTGGTCCTGCCCATCACTCTTCCATTTCCCCATCAGCTTTTTCATAAAACATCTAGAGGCGGCTCAGGATGGAGTGTGACTTTTGCAGAGGAGTTAGGACATGGGGAAGTGTTTACGTGAGGTACAGTAGAGTTTGTGCTTCCACACACAGATCTGGAGCACTACCAGACTGAGCCATTATCCTCTTTGCAAGCTGAGACATCCTGGACCTGTCTAATACGGGCTAGAAATTTTGACGTTGCTGCAAATGGTACCTTAGGACTTAGGAGATGGAGCGCCGCTCTGCGAGTTGCTGTGAGCCCATGTCCAGGCAGCACGATGGGCAGCCTGGAGCTGCTTGCAGGTAAGATATTTACCTGATGCCATGATGACAAAATCTGGTGAATTATGCCAGTGGTATTTTTGTAATAGTAGAGTTGTGAATTGCAGCTTCCCGGCTAAATTGCACTTGAGTAATGCTCTCATGACTTGACTATCTCCCCAACATTTTATTAGTCATTTTTGCCTTCCCTATGGTGATGCTCATAATTAGTACAAAACGGCCGCCCTCTCTGCCTCCTCGATGCTTCCATGCAGCTCTTTCCAAGATGGGGCTGTATTTCAGTGCCAAGCGGTGATCTTGACGGTGGTTTTGGAGCCACAGGGGGGAAAAGCTTCCGTGTAACATAAACAGATCCAGGAGCAGGCCTTCTGCTTCCTTCTCTTCATGTGGGGATCGACATTCAGGTACCTGTAACGCTCCCATTCAATGCAGGCAGTGCAGCAGAAGGAGACCTTGAAGAAGGGTAGCAGTGACAGCAGTTGGCACAGAAGAGGTTCAGAGGATTCGTGTATCCCGACTCCTCTGTGGAGTGGTCACACTTAGGTATAAGCAAGCAGAGCTGCAGCTATACTTCCACTGGGTACAGAGCATGGCAGGAATCGTTTGTATTCATAGTTAATGAAGCGAGGTGAGCACAGAAACCTGCCTCCCTTTCGGCTTGAGCAATTATCCATATTCAATGTTTCCATTAGTAAGAGAACTGAGTGATGGCATTAGGTACTTCGACATAATCCTGTTTGACTACAAAGAACATATAAACTCCTCCTTCTGTAAGCACAGCAGGAGTGCAGCTGCAACTACTGCTTCTTTGGTCATAGTTCTAAGCCTCCTTTAACCAGTTATTTAACCTGCTCAGAAAAGTCTCTCCTAGCTTTCTCTGCACGTCATGTTACAGGCTCTGTGCAGCTTTTCATGGACACTTCTACAGCTTTTCCTACAGCACAGCCTCTCCTTTCCCCTCAGCCTCTCTCTGTAGCTTTGCTTTAGGGTCTGTGATTCCCAAGTGCCTCAGGCCGTTTGTGGTAGGACAGAGTGCAGGGACCTGTTAAAACAGAGCTGTGTTTCATCAGCTAATAATATTTATGCCCCTCTGTCATCATGTTGCATGAACAGCCAGGATGTGTCAATGTTATGTTGCCATTTTGCTTCTGATTAAGCACCTCTGGAGTTCAATGAGTTCTGCTCCTGCCCTAAGCCAGTGGTCACAGGCCTCGTCACTCCTGTGCTGCCTGGATAATTCTGGACATCCTGGGAGGGGTGGCAGAACTAGACACAGGTGCAGGATCCTCCAAAGGCTGAGGGGGAGGTTAGGAGGCTTTGCTGACACGAAGCAAGTCATGCAGGGAAATAATTCACTTTGCAAAATCTATCCTCCCAGCTGGCCAGCAGAGACTGGTCTGAACAGCCTGTTCAGAACCAGCTCCCCTCACCTCCAACCAGGCTTCTGCAATGCTCACATCTGCCACCTGCTCTGTCATTAGCTCCTGGGCCAGAGCCAGTGATGGTGGCAACACCTGAGCTAGTAACTGGGCTACTGCAGCAGCGTTAGCAGAGCTGGGAGGTCTCTGCCAGCCAGGCCGCCTGCCTTGGGACATGCCGGCGGAGTCAGCTTCCCCTCCCTCCCCACATGTCTTCTCCCCGGGGCCAGAAGCAGAGCAATGAGGATCGTGCACAGACAGTTGTGCAGACAAGAGTCAAACTCTCCCTTCTTCATGGCTGGTGCTGGGCAGCCTAAGACAGCCCCAAAAATACATTAAGAAAAAGGAGATTGCCAGTAAGAGAATGTGGACACTAGAGAAGGAAGTTTCTCAAGTTCCCCAGGTGGGTAAGCTCCCACCTGATAAATCCTGGCATCTATCATGCCATTCTTGGTGTCATAGCTAGAAACTATGGGGCCAAGTCTAGTTGGAGGCCTGTGGCCAGTGGTGTTCCCCGGGGATCAGTACTGGGCCTGGTGCTGTTCAACTTGTTCATCAGTGCCTTGGACGAGGGCACCCTGAGCAAGTTTGTTGATGACACCAAACTGGGTGGAGTGGCCGACACCCCAGAGGGCTGCACTGCCATTCAGAGGGACATGGACAGGTTGGAGAGTTGGGCAGAGAGGAACCTCATGAGGTTCAACAAGGACAAGGGCAGGGTCCTGCACCTGGGCAGGAATAACCCCAGGCATCAGGACACCTTAGGGGTTGACCTGCTGGAAAGCAGCTCCGTGGAGAGGGATTTGGGAGTCCTGGTTGACAACAAGTTAACCGTGAGACAGCAGTGTGCCCTCATGGCCAAGGCAGCCAATGGGATCCTGGCTGCATCAGGAGGAACGTTGCCAGCAGGTTGGAGGAGGGGATCCTGCCACTCTGTTCTGCTCTGGTGAGGCTGCACCTGGAGCATTGGGTGCAGTTCTGAGCTCCTCATTATGAGAGGGACATGGAGCTTCTAGAGAGAGACCAGCGTAGAGCTACAAAGATGATTAAGGGACTGGGGCATCTATCATATGAGGAAAGACTAAGCGAGCTGGTCCTGTTTGGCCTGGAGAAGATTGAGAGGAGATCTGATCAATATGTCTAAGTATCTGAGGGGGTGAAGGTAGGGAGGAGAGTGCAAAACTCTCCCTGGTGGTGGCCAGTGATAGAACAAAGGGTAATGGATACAAACTGAAACACAGCAAGTTCCATCCCCATGTGAGGAAGAACTTCTTTCCTGTAAGGTTGATGCCCTGGAACAGGCTGCCCAAAGAGGTTGTGGAGTCTCCTTCTCTGGAGATCTTCAAAACCCAACTGTATGCAACCCCACATGCTCTGGGTGTCCCTGCTGGAGCAGCAAGGTTGCACTAGATGATCTCTGGAGATCCCTTTCAACCTCAACCAGTCTGTGATTCTGTGAAACCCAAGAAAGCTCTTCATAACCCAGGGGCCTCCTGTGTCTTCTGGCAGCAGATTCATCTACTGGAGAAGAGTCTAGAGGTGCAGCTACAGCCCTTCATCCTCCTGCCCAGTCTGGCCAGTGACAAGCAAGTGAGAGCAGAGAGCTGCAACTGTGGGCCTGTGCAAGGGTTGAACTCCTCCAGATGTGACCTGCTTTGCTTGGCAAAGCGTGAAGAAGGCATCGTTCACCTGGTGAGAGACAAAGCAAGTGGCTCGGCAGGGCAGGCTCGAGGCATGAGCCAGCGGGCTGTGGCCTAGGGCAGGAGGCTGCTGAGCTGCTGGCAGGTGTCAAGCTCTGCACGGCCTGCAGCAGCCTTGCTCAGCCACTGCACCACAGGGTGAGGAACAGCCTGCCGAGGGATGGTGACCTTCAATGGGAAGCCTGGCTCCTTCTAGGAGCAGCAGCTGCTCACTCCTGACCCCAAATCATCCCTCCCTTCCCTAAACATGGGAAACTCAGCTCTCCAGCCATGTCTGACCAAACTCGGGACTGTGTGCTCAGCCAGGCCAGTTTCATGTGCAGCCAGCCATAACTGCAGGGCCTGGGGCAGGACACAGCCCAGCAGGAGGCTGAGGAGGCAACAGCCTGAATTTAGGAGGAGGAGAAGCCCATCTTGCAGAGGTCACCATGGCCTGTAGGGCGGGGCGAACCCCTCCGGTGCAGAAGAGCCTAGAGCGGTGGATACTGTTTTAGTCCTGCACTCAGGGTGAGGTGGGCAGAGAGCAGTGGCCAGCGGGCTAGTGGGGCACAGGAGGAGCTGAACCTCTGTTCGTTCCTGTGGTTCACAGGCTAGCAACATGGGCTGCATGACAGGACACCCTTTTTCACCCTGCAGCCCTTGCTGGCTCTGTGGAGGTCACGAAGCCTCCCTTTTGAGTAGAGGCAGTGAGAGAGTTGATTCATCCAGGTGGATACGAGGACCTCCTTTAGTCTGCCAGGCTGTGGAACCAGGCTGTGCCAGTCTTTTCAGGAGCTTCCCTGCACCACTCAGGCCATGCTGTAAAACACCACTGGTTCCTCACGATACAGGGCAGCTCCCACCAGCTCCTGCAGCCCTAGCACGCTCTGGGCGAGACAGCTGGGTAACTTTACAGGATACTGCAGGTATTTTAAAGGAAGATGTCCAGCCCCAACTGGTTCTGGACTATGAAGTTCTACTGGACGGGCAAGGGAAGGGTCATCACACAGTTACTAATAGAGGTCTTTGCTTCCTAGATAATGCTTTGCAGATTACTGTTGTGGTCCTCAGGTGACCTTGTCTAACAGGTTTATCCTGCTTTCCAAGAAAGCTTAGTGACATGGGGACAGAGATAAATCAGGCATTGCAGAAAGACAGAGATTCCAGCAGCACCAGCAGCACTTCTTGCCAGGTACTCCGTGTGCTCAGCGCCCATTCTTCTGTCGCAGGCATCCCAAGGTACAAAGTACTTGGGCGAAGGTCACTCCCAGCCTGCCTGAGGTTGCTCTTTTTTTGCCTGAGTCAGTCAAATTGGCTACTCATTCCCTTCCACCACAAAGGCAGGTTGCTAGTTGTTCAGAGCCAACTCACGGAGCACCTCTGAGCAGCTCTGGAAACGTAACGCAGGGAATGCGCTAGGAGAGGGAAGTGGGAGCTTGGCATGCAGGAACTTTGGGGCAAATACTTGGGACTCCACAACCATGAGTCACTGCCAAAGTGCCTCGGAGGCAGGCGCGGGCCAGGGAAGCACCTTGCCTTTTTCCCTCCCCACACAGATGCCCCCACTAGAAGGAACTGGGGTAGGTAAGGGCAGGAGGCCCCCACTCAAGGCCTCTCTGCTGATGCCCAGCAGCTCTTTAGATTTGTGACTACAGTTGCACACACCTAAAAGTAGCAGCAAAACGCGGGTTGTGGGTGGGTTGCGCAAAGGAGACAAGGCCGCACGAGGTAGGGGAGAGACAGTGGCAGAAGGCAGATGTAGAGCTTGGTCATGCAAGGGGGGAAGGAGGGAGGTCTCGGCGATGACCACACAGCGGGGACAGAGACCAATCCGGGACCACGCGATAGGCGCCGCCGGAGTGACCCCTCGGCGGTGCGACGGTTAACGGCCGACCTGCCGCGCTGACGTCACCGCGCTATTTATAGGGCTGTCCCAGGGCGCGCCGCCCCGCCCCCTCGGCCGCCGGCCGCGTGACGTCAGCGCGCCCCTCCCCCCGCTGCGTGAGGCCGCCCCACCCCCACCCCGACGGGGTGGCCAAAAATACGGGTATTTCAGGGGGAAAGAGCAGTATTTCCCCCCTCGAGTTAAAAGTAAACGTTGTTTGCTTGCTTCAATAATAATAATAATAATAATAATAATAATAATAATAATAATAATAATAATAATAATAAATAATCATCTTTCCGGGCTGGCTTCACGTTGTCTGTATTACAACAGTGGTGCCAGAGCCCCTCGACGGGGCCTAGGAGCGCTGTGTCCCGTCGGCTCCCATGCTGCCCTTGGCCGGGCCCTGCTCCGACCCGGTTTCGTGGCGCCCGGTCCTTCTCAGCGAGCAGGGGTAGCGCGGGGCTGGGAGAGGCGCAGAACTCGCCCCCGCCTGTGCCAGGCCGCCCGCAGGAGTGGCGAGAGCTCCTGGAGCGGGGCCTGCCCTTGGAACGTTGTCCTTGGAGGGAACAGCCCGGCGGGTGGAGGGACTCGCCCCCCTGCAGGGAGCCGCTTCCTCGCTCCGGCAGCACCGTGCGGGGCAGGGACGAGCGCCGCGGGGCTCCACACACTGTGCCCGCCTCTCCTCTGCCGAGAGGCAGAGGGAGACCCGCGCCTGAACCTTCTCCACGGAGACCCTGTTTCCCTGGTCCGCTCCTGCACCTCTGGGCGCGATGGGCTCCTTGGGTAGAAACGTGTCCTTCCCTGACACCCTCACCGGGGCCCGCGGGCAGCCTCCCGCTCACCTGGTGCAGGCAGCCCAACCGGTCGTGTGCGAGCGGGAGCAGGTGGCATCTGCGGGAGCACCGCGGGCTCCGAGGAAGCCAAGGGCTCCGCGGGCGCCGCTCCCCCCCGAGCGGTGTTTTTCCACCGCATCTAGGTTCTGGCGCGGGGACGAGGGAGGCGTCGGGGAGGCACCTGCTGCTACCATGGCCTGTGCAGGGCATTTACTCAAGGCTGACAACCCGAATCTCGGGGCGGCTGCGGGGTGGCGAGGTGCTCGCTCCGGCCGGAGCAGACCTGGGCTGTTGTGCTGGGCCGGGCTGCAAGGACACCCGCAGCACAGCTATCCTTGCCGCCGCCTTTCCTGCTTGCGCAAGGCTCTCCTCCAAGCCCCAGCCGCCTCCGTCTCCCAGAACAGCCTGGTCCATGTCAGCAATTGCAGCTTTCACAGACAAAAGCCCAAAGACGAAGCCTGATGTTTTTCTCCCAGTGCATCTCCTCCTCCCAGGTGGGAGCCTGCCCACTCAGGGACTAATCACAAGTTTCCTTCTTAATAGCAGAGCCCCGACGACAAGCATCTCAACAAGCCCCTCGCCCCTGCTTTGAGGGGATCACTATGTGGCTCCGGGAGACCAGTCCCATCTTGTTACGGAGCCCAAATTTGGGGACCAACTCCGTCACTTGACCAGAGCTGGTGTGAGACACGCGGTGCCTGTTGGTACAGCCAGCCCCGGGCACCACCAACTTGGTTGGGCAAATGCAGAGCTCCAGCCCCTTCCTTGGTCTTGGCCACCACCGCCTCAGAGGGAGGGCAGAGCCCCCTGCCCTCCTCCCAACACTGAACGGCTGCTGCAAGGTGGCAAAGGGCACTTTGCCTCCCCGCTGTCTCACGGAGATGCGCATCTGCCTGGAATTACGGCTCTGCTAACGCGCTTCCCTACCCCCTGAGCCAGCTGTGCAGCTCTCAGCTGTGAACTAAGGCCCCTCAGGTACCTGTGCCCAAACCAGAAAGGCTCCATACGGCCCCGCACCAGAGCCGAGTGGATGCGGGCAAAGGAGCAGCAAGGCACACACACGCACAGCCTCAGCTTCCCCTTTCCAGAGACGCATCCAAGAGCCAGAGGCTGTGCGTGCTCCAGCTGAACAGTGACAAAGGCTGTGAGACACCAAGGGGAAAGAACAGTTTTGTCACCCAGTGGAGCACAGCAGCCCCGTGGGCTGTGGCCTGGAGGAGCCAGTTGCCTGGGACCTGCAAAGCCAAGGGCAGGCAGCACAAGGGCTTCCAGGCTCGGATCCTGGCTCCCGGGGTTGCAGGGAAGGATGCGGGAGCCAGCTCCATGCTCGGGTTCCTCAAGCGCATCGTGCCGATAAGATGCGTCAGAGAGCTTGCTGAGGAGGCAGCAGCTCTGCAAGCCAGCCCTGGCACCCAAGGCGGGCAGGAACACGAGCAGGCTACAGCTTAGGGAGGCTGCGGCGCGTGGCAAGTGCAAGGAAACAACCACGTTTCCTGGGCTAAGAGGCTTGTCAGCACCTTCCTCGGCCTGGAGGAACTGCGTTCACCCCTCTGCCCTAGGCCGGAGCAGCACCTGTAGAGAAATTCTTACTAAATGTGAGGAACGAGTGAAAAAAGCAGAGAGGGGCACCAGGGCACCATCACCCTCCCTTTGTTCTCACAGCCAGGCTCATGGCCACCCTGCTCTGAGGAGACAGGAAAGACAGGACCCGCATGCAGCGCTCCGGAGCTTCCTTCGCTGCGGAGGAACCCCAAGCAGCCCAGGGTTAAACAAACCCCAAGTGCTCCTGGAGTGGAGGCAAAGGAAAACAAGCCTCAAAGAGCACCCCGCTGTGCACGCTCTGCCTCCGCCGAGGTCACCCCGGGCAGAGGGAAGGGGGTCAAAGCTCCAGCTGATCCCAGAGCAATCTGGACAGCAGCCCCCAAGGCCGTTCCTTACCCCACAGAGCACACTGCGACTGCTTATTATATCATGCTTTTAATACAAACTTAAAAAAATCTGGAACAATAGAAACTGTACAGATTTGATCAACCTTTTTTGTTTTTGTTTTTTTTTTTTTGTTGTTTTTTAACTAAATCTCTAGACACACCAATGTCCCGTTCCAAAATATTGCACAACATTCTGAATACAAAACTCTGATTGTATTCCTCCTTCGCTAAAGAAAAAAATGAAAAAACAGAAAAAAAAGAAAGAAAAAAAAAAAAAGACAGCACCCCCCTGGCTCCCCCTTGCAGCAGCCCCCTCCTTGGAAAGGAACCCAAGCGGAGCAGAATCCGGAGACCCTCCGCTCAGAGCCGCGCGGGCCGACGTCCTCTTGCGCGCACTCCCTCCGCTGGGCGACCGTCGACTCGCTCCCCGGAGAGGGCCGGGAGGGAAAGGAGGGAGGCTGAGTGGGGAGAAAGGAATCTTCACTTGCTTCTTTTTTTTAAAGTTTTTTTCCTGAAAAAATATTTTTCTCTCCTCTTAAGAAAAAATCTTGAAAAGAAAAAAATTACAATTTTTTTTACGTTAGAAATATACATATATTATATATACCTCTTACATTTTACAAATGTAGCAAATTATTCGATACAAACAGACATCAACAAAAAAAAAAAGAGAACACAAACCCATAAAAAATAAAAGTTAAAAAAAAATTCTCTCTTCTCTTCCTAAGAAACCAGGTAAATTAGTGCAGGTTTTAAAAAATAAAACTGAAGCTGAACGCCTACATCCAAGCCTGGGAAAGGGCCTGGCAGGCCGCTGGCCCCCGCTGCTGCCTGGCGCTGGAGGAACGCTCCTGAAGCACACGCTCTTTTCCCTTGGGGACACAGCGAGGTTGGTCCCTCCGCTCTCGCTCCCGGGATGCGGGTGGTGGGGCAGCGCGGCACCCAAGCTCGCTTCCCACACTTCCCAGCCGAGATGCCGGCCCTCGGCAGCGCGTTCCTGGGGGGAAGGAGGGGGTGGCAGTGAACACGGGCGAGGGGCTTAACCGGGGAGGGTAAAAAGCTCCGGGTCAGGTGCTCGTGGGCAGTCTCCGCGGTTCGCCCCATTTTCCCTGCAAAGGCTCATTGGCAGCACAAGCGCCGGAGGGCTGGAGCGCCTCTGTCTCGGCTTGAGGGAAGGGAGACTGAAAGGGCGAGCTTGAGCCCTTCTCTCCCGGGACACGGGTGGCTTGAAGAGCTTGCTGGTCTTCAACTGGCACTGCAGAAGCAGCTTTCAGTAGGGGCTCAAAGAAATCCAGACACGCCTGCACTCGAGAGGCAGCAGAAAGTCTTTTCAAAAGCAACAACTTCCCGGAGCCTGATCTCTGTCTCGCTCCTCTGCACTCTCACCACGGCCTCCGGGGAGGCCTCCTTCCTGCCCTGGGCAAAGGGGGCCTTGCACACGCTGCCCCAAGGCCCTCGGGTCCCTGCCCCGCAGCACACAGAGCTCACGGCCGCCGCAGCAATGCGCGCTGCCCGGACCATGCGGCCGACACGAGGCACTTCCCTCGTGCACCACGTCTGTCACCTCCACCCGCTCCACCACAAGGGCATGGACGGGATTCAGCCTCACCTGAAAGCACAAACCCTTCACCACCATTCACGAGAGCAGCTTCAGTAGTGTAGCCCTTTCTCTTCCCCAAACGCAGTGCCGCCTCTCTAACTAAAAGGAAATGAACTCCCTCTCAAAGACTGAAAAGATAAATTCACAGCAGGGAAGGAGAACTGAACCAAGGAGACTGCCCCAAACAACTGACTGCCGGTGGATACTGCCCTTGCTGGTGGGAAGTACAAAGTGAGGCAGGATCCCAGCGCAGCTGCCCGGCTCAGCACCGCCTCCCACATGCAGAGTGTTTTTACCCCACGGGGCTATCATCTGGGCCAGCCAAGGGCTCAGAGAAGCCACGGAAAGGCCCTCTTGGCTCGCATGTGCAAGGGGGCTGTAACCAGTCACTTAGCTCAAAGTGCTGCTCTCCTGCCACCCTGCTCTGTACGGGGCAGGTGCAGGAAGGAGCCATTTCAACGCCAGTTCACAGCCACGCTCCGGGCTGCCCGCCCTGCGCGGAGCCACAGCCGAGCCCACGTGCCAACTCCTGCTCATCCGCTCCCTGGCTCCCAGTAAGGCAGCGGCACTCGGGACACAGTCCAGGACAAGAGGCACCTCTCAGCCCGCACACGGAGAGGAATCAAGTGGCCAGCGCTGCACGAGGAGATGGAGCGCAGCTGCATCACGACCTGCGTCTGCACCATTCCTGGGCCGGGGCAGGGCAAAGGTGAACGCAAACCAAAAAAAGCCCTAGACTCGTTAAAGGAGTAAAAAAGTGAGTAGGAAAAGCACAGGGACTGAGTTAAAAAACAAGTCAGTGCTTCAGGAGCGTTGCCGTCACAGCGCAATAACACTGGGCTCTCTCTTTTTCCAAGAAGGTATATTTATAAGATTTGAATATTTTCTGTATATTTCTATTTTTCTTTTTTCTCTCCTTTTTTTTTTTTCCTCCTCTTCTTTTTTGTTCTTGTTCCCCCCTCCCTCCCCACCCCAAGTACTCTCCTTCCTTCCTCGCACTCAGTTGGCCAGGACAACAGGTTGGAACGACTGGTTGGGGTACTGCATGGTGTTCAGGTTGTAGCTGAGTCCTTCCACAAAGGGAGACTTTTCCAAGAAGAGGCTGTTGGTGCTGCCGCCGAAGACCTGAGCCATGTCAAAGGTGCCGCCGGTGCCAGTGCCAAACTGCGACGCCGGGGGGACGCTGCTCGCCTGGCTCTCACTGGCAACGCCATCGAAGAAGAGGCCGCTGGCTCCCGGTGAGGCGCCGTTGTAAACGAACTCCTTGGCGTTGGGGGAGAGCTGTGACTGCGGGGCTTGGCTCCCCGCGCTGCCGAGGAAGTTCAGAGAGTGCATGGACAGGGAGAGGCCCTTGTGCTTCAGCAGGTTGTTAGTGGGAGACCTGACCATCCTGGGCTGCTGCGCGGCGCCCGCTCCGCCGCCCCCACCGCCAGCTCCGCCGCCCTTCTTCATCTTGGTGGAGCCAAACTTGGTGGCAGCAAATGTGGCAGTGGTGAAAGTGATGGGCTGGGCAGAGCGAGGGATGAAGGTGGGGCTGGGCGACTGACCGAAGGATGGGGATGGTGAGTTGGACAGGGAGTTGTCCTGGCTGCCGATAGGGACAAACACCTGGGCGTCGGGATTGAAGCTGCTCTTGATTTCCTTGTCAAGCTCCACTGCGCTGCAGCCCTCGCTGTCGTCCAAGTACAGAACCTTAACAGAGCCCTTCTCGCCAATTTGGTAGGAAACCTCAAAGGGATCAATCCAGACACTCAGTTCCTCCGGTACATTGGCACGCACATCCTCCACGGCCAGCCCACTCCGCTTGGCCGCCAGCTCCACCACCGGATCCACCGTCTCCCCGATGTGGACGCAGCGATAGCCAGATCCCTTCAGAGGCTTCTCCGGGTACCAGTGACCCTCATACTTCTTCTTCAGCAGGCGCTCGAGCTCCTCGCCGAACAGGTCTGCCCGCCTCCGAGGAAGCTTGTTGTACAGGTATGAGATGATGAAGTTAAGAGCAACTTTGATCTCCAGATGCATACTCCCTTCACAGCAAGCAAGTCAGGGCAGTGTATTAAAAGGGACAGAGTGACAAACACATAGACAAGATGTGGTTCCAAGTAGACCTAGGAAAAAGGTAGGAAAAAAACAGATACAGAAAATGCCGCAATTTTTAGCCTGTCGAAGTCAACAACTATTTCATTAGCAAAAGGAAACCTTTGTACAAACACTACCGAGTATTCACTCTGGCTAGGAGGATTATCCTCCAACCACTGGCTAAAACACAGCGGTCCTAGTAGGGGAAGAGCCTCCCTTGTACCACGCAGAAGCGCGGGGACGTAGCTACCATCCTCACGCGCGTTGCACCCCCCTCACTGCCAGCCCTGCTGCTCGAGCGGGCAGGGCAGCCGCCTGCTCCAGCAGAGCTGTTTAGGCAGATCCAATGTGCCTCGCTGTGCTCCTCCTCACCTGCCCCAGCCTCTTCGGAACATAAATACAGCAGCCAGGAAGCCCTGGGAGCTGCTCGGGAGCCTGTGCAGAGCCCATCTGGGGCAGCAGGGTGACCCCCCCAGCTGAGAGGCTGAGTGCTCCTGCCAGGCGCTGTGTCCTGTTGGCATGGGCAGGACAAGAAGAACAGCAGTAGGAGCTGTGGCATCAGCTGCTGCCCATGTTTCCTGTCCTCTGTCTGGCAGGGTCCAAAACCGGGTCTGGCTTCTACAAGCTTAAAAACCTCCTTTCAGTTCTGCTCATTGGGAAGGGTCAGAGGGGTGCACAGGGCAACAAAACACATATGTGCAAGCAACATATCCAGTACTGTTCATAAGACCTACCCCTGAGCCCAGGGAAGCTTTGCCAGGATCAGGTACCTGCTTAACAGAAACTTAAACTGCTTGCCAAAAAAATGAAGTAATCCTCCCTCCCTCCCACCCAAAGAGTCTCTGAAATTGAGAGAAGCCGCAAAAGCACAATGCAAAACCACAACACTCAACTCTACCATTATATGGAGATTTTGAAACAATACTTGCCTGAGTACAACCTCCTCCAGGTAGGTCAGCACTGTGCACCCGTCACCCATCCAAAGAAAAAGAATCCCGCAGATATTTTAAGAGGAAACACTTCCATTAGCCTACGCACCTCTCCAGGGGGAAGCAGACTATCCAGTTTTTAATTGGCTGCTTAGTCAGAGACTGCTCACTCTTCAATTTTCCTCATCTTGCTCAAGCAAACGCAGCGTTCAATTGTCTTCCTAAAATGGGCTTTGGGGATGCTGTCATGGAGCAGTCAGGCCTGCGCTTATATTGCGTGCCAATTATTTGGGGGTGGGACAGAGCACGGGCACAACGTGTCAGCTCTTCCCTGAAAAAAACAGGGAGCTCAGCAGCACCACCAAGTACCCAAGTTGGCCCAGGTCAGGAGCAGGAAAGAAAACTAACCAGAGGCTTGTTTGCTTAACCTAGTATAGTGGATAAAGAGAGTAAACAGACTAAAACATCCTCCCCCACCCCCAAAAAAATCTACCCTCAAGTATTTTGAGGCTTCATTACCACAACAACAACGGAAAAAGGCAGGAGGGAATCCTGCATTTTATATCTTGTGTTCTAATCAGTGTTCAGGAAGGCTTATTTTTAGGAGTACAATAACTCAAAGCAGATCTCACAACTCAAGTCATCTGACAAAGGTCAGTTCTGGAAGGAATCTCCTTCAGGTTTAACTTGGTAACAGGAAGAACACAAGACTAAGACGACAGAAGAGAAGAAAGGAAGTTCTGCCATTTGAAACCTGGCTTAAGGAATTACTGAACCATGACAAGTTTTGTCAGGTCACCGAGACCTTACAAAGTTCAAATAAGAAGAGATTAGCCTCAAAGAAGAAATGAACAACCAGAGTTTTGCAGAACGCATGGAGAGCCATTTCCAGAGGAGGAGTCTGTCAGGAGTCTCAATCCCGGTCCAGAGCCTTTTTTTCATAGAAAACGGCACCAGGCAAACCCCTGAAACACCACATATAAATATTAACGAGAGCTTAAACAGCCCGTATGATCTCAAGCAGGGATTACTCGAAAATCTGTTGCTCCTTTGACTTTGTGACATCTGATAAAGAGGACAAATTGAGATCTCAGCAAATATGAGCAAGAAAATAATAATCTTTTTGTTGCATCTTTTATTCTGAAGTGATAAAGTCTAACCCAAAACCAAACTATTAAGAGATCAGAAATAGCCTGAAAAGAGAGGAAAAGATGAAAATCTGTTACCACCTGACATGTAACACAGATGCCGCCCTACCCCTTGGCAATCTCACATCCTAATCAACAGAGCAGCACCTTCTGCCCAAAGCAGCAGGGAGCAGGCACAGGAACACACACTCTCCACCCCTCTTTGTTTTTATTGGGGGGGGGAAAAAAAAAAAAAAAAAATCTTCCTTTCTAAAAGCAGAATGCTCAACCTTCACTATGAAAAATAGGATTATTTAATTAGATTCGTAACACCAGTAGCTACCAAGATAGCCACATACATACAGCTGACGCTTGCAAACCTCTGAACAAGTCCAAGACACGGCAAGATGGGCTCCAGTAGAACCTCTGAATTCTCTTCTACTGTCCCCAAATAGGAATTAAGGAATATCTGAAGGAGTACAGCTTCCCAAACAACAGGAACTAAGTATCAGCTCTAAAAGGTATTCTGTCAAGCCTGACAGAAAGTGAGCCTTGCCCACGCTGCCTTCATTTCCAAAGTAAAAGCTTACTCTGGTGGGCAGAGCACAGAAGCACCAGTTGTGATGAGAGCAACACCCCTCTGCTGCCACGCTCTGTTGAAGGAATTTAGAAACCACCTCAGATTTCTCTCTCTTATCACAGTGTCTTAAAGGAGATGGACCAAGCCATAATTTACCTCAGACAAGTGCAAACAGTAGCAGAACGCCCTCCTCTTGCTCTGTGAGTGGCTGTGACCTCGTGAGTAAGCCTACAAACTTTTAAGGGAAAATTCTTCCCTCTGAGCACACGCTATCGTGTCAGGGTGCTTAATGGCGCACAGTGACATTTAGAGTGACTTCAGAAGCACCCCAATAATCTCCCGTGCTTGACCACAGGCCACACCCTACCAGAAGGGCAGCTTCTTCCCTGGCTTCCCGGCTCATCCCGGGGGAAGCGAGGCACTAATAGGATTCATCAGGGCTCCCCTTCCCCAGGGTCCCCGGAGTGGGGTGGAGGGGGGCCCTGTGTCCATCCCCACCCGCCGGGCGGCCCTCGCAGCCGGCTGGGCGGGCACCTCCCTCCTGCGCCCTGGGKGGGKGGGGGGGGGGGAGGAGGAGGAAGGCGGTCATCGCGGAGGGGGCTGTGCCCCTCCCGCCCCGAGCCGAGCGGCCATTTCTGGTGACCCAGCCCAGCCGCTCCCGCCCCCCCACGCCCCCCGCCGCGCGGCACGCTGGGAGCTGTAGTCCGCGCACCGCCCCCGCGCCACACCGCGCCCCGTGACCTACTTCGCCGCCAGACTACGCGTCCCGGCGTGCCCCGCGCGCGCCCGCCCCGCCACCGCCTCGCCGGGGCCGGGCACAAAATTTTCCAGCGCACATGCGCAGTGGCGGCGGCGGCGCCCCCTCCCCTCGCCGCCGATTGCCCAACGCGCACAGGATCCCCCCCTCCCCTCCCCCCCTTACGTGCGGGGCCGCTCTGCTCCCTGCCCACCCCGGGCAGGACCAACCCCTCCAGGCCGCGCGGCGACGGGAGCCCCCCTAGAAGAGCCGCGTCCCCCCGCCCCGTCCCCCGCGGGTGTGCGGGGGCCGCAGGACCGCAGACAAGGAGCCCCGAGCAGCCCCCCGGGCGGGCACCGCGACAGCGCCGGAGGCCCCGAGCGCCCCCCACGGCCCCCGCCTCGGCCTGACCTCCCGCCCGCAGCCGCTGCCCGCCGGGCGGGCCGGGACGTGAGCGGCACTTGGGCCGCAGGGCCGCCCTCCTCCCCGCTCCCCGGGCGCCGGCAGCCCCGGCAGCCGTCGCGTCTCCTCCC
Organism: Eudromia elegans; assembly: GCA_003342815.1. Lineage (NCBI taxonomy): Eukaryota > Metazoa > Chordata > Aves > Tinamiformes > Tinamidae > Eudromia > Eudromia elegans. Next base: position 1,533,106 of record PTEX01000069.1, on the reverse strand, counting down.
CTCCCCACAGGCGCTGCGGGGGGGGGCGGCCATTTGCGCCGCCGGGGCCCCCGCGCCGGCGAGGGGAGGCGGCGGCGCCTCCTTTGTTGCCGCGGGCCCTCGGCCCCCGCCCCACCGGGAGGCAAGAGGGGGCCGAGAGCCCCCGAGGGGCGCAGGGGAGGCGGCAGCGCCGGCCCGCGCCGCGGGACCCCGGCGGGCCCCGCTCCCCCTTCGCAGGGGGCTGATCCGCGCCCCCCTCGCCACCCACCGCCGCAGAACCCGACCCTCCCACCCCCATCGGACGGGGGAACGACAAAGGGCAGACTGAAAAGGAAAAAAATAGAAAAGGGGTGAAAAAATAAAGGGAGAACGGCCGAACAAAACGGTGAGCTCGGGCACCGCGAAGCGCCACCAACCCAATGACTTTCACCCCCCCGCCCTGAGAGCCTATTAACACCCTGCCCCCGCCACGGGGCCTCCAGACACAGAAACGTCTCAAAGAAAAGAACCTTCCCCCCCGCCCCGCGGGGCCCCCAGCCCCACTCACCTCCCCTCGGCTCCAGGGCCGGCGGCTCCTCGCTGCTCTGTCCCGGCGGCGGCTCTGCGGCGTCCCTCGCTTCCCGGCGGCGGTGGCGGCGATGACGGTGGTGGTGGCGGTGGCGGCAGCAGCAGCGGCGGCGGCGGCGGCGGTGCGGAGGTGGCGGCGGGACGCGCCGGGACGGGAGGTGCCGCTGCGGAGCCGCGTGCGCTGCCGGTGCCGGCCCGGAGCCGCCCGCGCCCTGGCCCCAAGTGAGCCAACTCACGGCAAACTTTCACCCTTAGCAACCCCGCGCACGGATCCGCGCTCCCCGCCCAGCGTGATGCGGCACCGGGGCGGGACGGAACTACTTCCCGCGGACCCGCCGCCCGCGGCGCCGCCGCCGCCCGGGGGGAAGGGGGGGGCGTCTCTTCCCCCGCCTTACTTATCCCCGCTTCTTTTTCCTCCCTTCCTTCTCCCTTTTTTTGTATTTTTATTTTATTTTCCACGCAGCAGCAGGGTTCGCAGCTCAGTGTTTGCCCCGAGGAGCAGGGAGGCAGGGGGGGAGGGGATTTAGGGGGGATCAAGCAGCCAGGTGGGGCTGACCTGCGGATTTCCCCAAGCCGCTTACGGGCGGGTTGGGGGTGGAAGGGCAGGGCAGGGGGAGCGGGGCGCGCCGGGCCGGCCCGGGCCGCGCGGCGAGGCCGTCGCTGCTGTCCCGGGGAGCTCCCTCGCTTGGGCCGCCAGCCCGCGCTCCTCCCGCAGCGGCCGCCCGGGCCCGGCGAGGCCGAGCAGGCCGCGTTCTCACACTAGCAGAGGGGCGCTGCCAGCTGGGCAGCCCCCCCGGCACAGCGAGCAGGGGCCCCTCGGCGAGACGCTCCCAGCCCCTCAGCGGGAAACGGCCAGCGAACGAAGGGCGAGGCTGGACCGCAGGGGCGGCCGGGCCACCCCCTACCGGCCCCGCCGGCGGGGAGGGGGCTGGGGGGAGGGCGCACTCGGGCCCGGGCACTACTTGGCCATCGCCGCGCGCCCGTACGCTGCCGGCGCAGGGCCGGCCCGGCCGCGGCGGAGCCGCAAGGTGCGCGAGCGGCGCCCGTGCTAAAAATAACTGCGGCGTGTTAGCAACAGCCTCCCCATTGGCCGCCGCGCCCGGCGGCGCGCGCCTATTGGTGCGCTGCCGGAGCCAGTGAGGCGTAGGGGTGTGTGCGGGCCGGATCCGCGGCGCGGGCGTCGCTGGGAGTTGTAGTTCGCGGCGCCCGCCATGGCCCCGCGGGGCGCGCTGCAGGCCCGGCCCGGCCCGGCCCGGCCCTGCCCTCCGTTCTTCCCCAGGCCTTGTTAAGGGCAGAGTGTTTAAAGGTTTTATCTGCGCAGGGAGGGCAGGATTTGCCCTGCGTCAGTGCGAGATAAGCAGTTACGTGAGCTGGCACGCTGGCTGGGCTGCGAGCCTGGCCCCGGTCCGGAGAGTGCTGGGGGCATGAAGTGAGGCCCTGGTTGCCATCCAGGGCCCTTGTTTGGCTCTGGCGCTTCACGTTGCAGGCGAAATCCCGGGTGTTCACCCTGCCCAGGGTAAACCCTGCTCGGCTGAGACAGGCCTGTGCTGCAACGCGAGGTAAAGTTACCTACCTGCTGTGAAAACCCTGGCTTATTTATTTATTTATTTATTCCTGTAGTGGAAAGTGGAAAAGTGTGATCGGGACCATTTACAAGAGCTATTGTATATGAGCGGCATTATTTTCATCACTTTGGCCTAAAATGATTATCAGTACAAGGAAGTGCCTTTTATTCAGTTATTTATTTTTTTTCCTAACGCTCCCTTGCTTTGCTGGAAGCAAACAAACAAAAAAAATCATGCTGTCCCCCAAGGATCAGGAAATTGAAATGACGGGGCTATTTTTTGGCATAATTAAAAAAAAAAAAGGCAATTACATTTTTAAAATTCTATTGTTGCTTTAATAATGTGTTACTAAGAGGGGGTTGCACATTAGAACTCTTTAAAATACCAGTGTCTTGACCGTGCTCCTTTAATTATGGGCCTGCGCACATGCACAGGACTCCTGTCACAGTACCCGCTCCTGCGTCCTCGCCCGTCGGGCGGCTACGTCAAAGCCGAGCTCCCGGGTCACGTGCGCCCGGCGAGGGCAGGAATCTCGGAGCGGCCAGGCCGGAGCTAGTTTGGCTGGCTCGTTTAATGCCAAGCGAGGGCACCATCATGCCGTCAGGCTGTAATTGAGCATAATTAACGCTCCCACCGCCTGGATGCACTTTGTGTTCCGCTCAGGTGACAGCCTCAAGGAAATGAAAAATTCCTTCCTGCCCTTGAAATCGTCAAACGGCCTCTCCAGCTGATCCCCACAAGGAGAAAACAACAGCGCCTGCGAAGATAAGGTTTTGTCCAGGAGCGAGGTTTCATCCGTGCGGCTCCGCCAGGCAAAGCGCACGCGCACGCAGCTACCTCGGGGCTTTCTGAAAAAGGGCAGCGCTTGAGGCTCAAGTGCGTAGTCAAGGCAAGGTCTCCGCGGTCCCACGGGCCAGAGGGCTGTTTCAGAGCTATTTGCTGAGTTATCACGCTGCGGCAGGTCCTTGATTTGCAGGCGCGTATAGCCGGGAGCATCCGTGCTTCCAAAGCGAGGGATGCCGTGTTAGTACTGGCAGCAAAGAGCCCATTACTCAACAGGCCAAGAGTTCTCGTGTTCTTTCCCCAGTGTAAACACTGAAAATAAAAGGATTTTTATACTTATTGCATAACCTCTTCCTGATAAAAGCAAAACCAATCAGTGGCCCTCGTCTGGGGAAGAAACAGCAGGAAAACGCATTTAGCTCCGTGTAACGAGGATGTGCAGCCAGCACAGCGGGGGCTCGGGCGCTGCAGCGACGCGGCGGCCCTCCCACCCTTCGCTGCAGCTGCCGTGTGAGTGTTTGCAGCACAGCCACTTAGGACTCCTTTAAATTCCTTGCTGCTGCCCGAGGAGGCCCCTCCAGAGCTTGGCAGGCTGACATGAGCAGGACATTTGCTGTCCCTTTTTTTTCCCTGGGGAAATATGCCCTTTTAGTATGTGTCTTAAGCCTCCTGTACTGCCAGAAAATCCTTTTTTATTATTTTTTTCTCCTGTGGGATCAGTGCTATTTCAGTGAGTTTAATTTTGCTTATCTCTTTTTCATTAAAAAAATACTGCACTTTTTGAGAGGCCTTGGCTGGGTTTGATACGTTGCTGAAGACAAATCAGTACCGCACCAGCTGGACCCATTACCCGTGTCTGAGTGAGCAGCTTTAGGGCAACGTCCCCTCTGTGCTCTAAAGGCAGCAGAAGGGCAGCGGCGCTGAACTGATCCGAGCACTGGCAGCATTTGGCACTCGCCCCAGCGCTGTCTGAGCAAACAAGGCAGAGGGAGAAAGAGCCTGTTCCCCTCTCTCCCCGCCTGACCAGCGACTCAGAACAACTTGAAATGGCAGCTTAGCTCTCCTTGCTGCTGGAATGCAGACCAACATACACAGCAGTCAAGGAGAGAGGGGACCAGCAGTGCCAAGAAAATAACTGTGATCGCCTATTTTTTTTCTTTTTCAGGGGAGAGGGATGGGAAACTCTTATCTCTATAGCAACCCCTGCTTGGCTGATCCTGCTAAATGTTCAGAAACAAGAGCTGCTCTAAAATTAGATCTTCTAGGAGTCCCTACACCAGGAACAGTAACTCAAAGAGACAAATAAAAAGCCCAAAAAAAAACTCCACAAAAATTTTGTCTGCTGTCTGCATTCACAGAACAACTTTTAGTATTTTAGCAGCTTTCCAGAAAGAAAGGACAAACTTTCTGCATTCCCAGTGTAATTATCTGGGTGGCCTGGCTGAGAGCAAGTGAAAAGTTCTAGATGAAGTGATAGACTTACCGGTAAAAAGAATAAATCTGAGTGTAATGGGATGCTTTTAAAGAAATGAAGAATATAACATAGCTGATCATGGGCCCTGACACAAGCTTCCAGTCAGGATCAAGAGGCAGCTGTTTTTTTTTTTTTTCTAAGTGAAATACTTGTGAGAAAGTAAGTTTGATAAAAGAGAGAACCAGTTTGCCATGCTGGCAAATGGCATCCCCATATATAGTAAAAATTAACCAAAAGCTGAGTAAGGAAACAAAGGTGAATGAGGGGAAGATACATACTTCCAGGACCACAAAAAAGCTTGGGAAAAGGAAATGGTAGAATAGCTGGGAGGGCTGGGCCAACAGAGGTGATATTGATAGAGCTGTAGGATCAGCCATAGCTAGCAGCAGCTGAGCTGCAGCAGGAAGACGTGACTCTGAAAGGATGATCACATCTTGTCTGGTGGTTTCTTCTTTTCCTTCTTACTCCAAACTATTCAGTGTTAAAGATCAAACACCTATGTGGAGGGAGTGTGCAGAAGAAGCATTTAGAACAAAGAGAAGTTTGAGGAGCCAGTAGTGGCTGCAGGGAAACAACTGAAATCCTGGAAGGGGGATAACACAGGCTCTACATGCCAGGGCCGTGTAATGGGAATCTTGTTGCTGCAGCACATGGACTCTACTCAGAGCCCAAGCAGAGGAGATCAGTGGGGCATGGAGAGCTTGGCCTTTAGCTTGAGTGCCTGGGGAACACACAGAGTTACACTCTTGGTGCAAGGCATCCGTGCACAGGCCTCTGCTGAGCAAACAGACTGCTCTGAGCTCGTGCTGGTATGGACAAAAAAGCTGGCTCCGGTTTTCAGCCCCATACAGCCAATAGCCTCAAACACAATAGTTGGTTTCCAGTTACAGCAGGGAAGGCTTTAACTTATTCACAAGAACAGGATAGCGAGTCAAATAGCTTAGGAGGTTTTAGAAAGGGATTGGATGTTTGCATGGTGAAACAACACCCACAGCCGCATTAGCTCGGATAAGGGTTACAAGCTCAGCGATCCTCATGCTACAGGACAAAATGATCAGTGGCTGGGATCACCCGCACACAAAAGAGGTTGCGTTCCCTGGAGCTCCTTGCAGCAAGGTTGCATGGCCACAGGCAGAGCCAGCCAGGAACCAGATAAGCCACTGTGCAGTTCTGGCTGGACTAACCCTGGGCACCCCCAGAAAGCTCCAGAGAAGCTAGGAACAGAATGAACTAGAGAGAAATCCTCCTGTTATACAAAATATAAAAACCCAAAGTCAAAGCTTTATTGGTGTGCATGCTACAGGAAGAGTTACATACAGGGCCTTGGATTAATCCATCAGATAAAGCACAGAACAGCTGTGCTGAGGCCGCATCAGCCGTTAGCACTGCCAGATTCCCTACAGAAGAGGGCAGCATGGAAAGATCTTGGGGTGGGGTTGGACATGGGGGCTGGCACTCTGTCCTCAGCAGTGCTTTGTGGGGAGACTTCTACTAACTGAGAGGGGGCTGGTGAGAACTGATGCAGCGTGGTCCCAACACCAGAAAGGGCTCTTGGTTTTTACTGAGCTGGTCTCCTCTGCTTGCCCAGCAGGATTCTTAGAGGGGGCTAGAGCAGGTACTAGCAGAGCTTCCGGAAAGCTGGAAGACAGTTATCCCCATCTGCCCTTTCTGATGCTCAGCTCCAGCCTTGCTTCCTACTCAGTCTGTAACTTCTCCAACCCCAAGCAAGCTACTGAATTTATACTATTTCAGAAAAATAAAACTTTTGTTTTCAATAAAATAAGTCCAGAGATGTTCCAAGACCCTCTTGCCAACTCGACAGGAGATGCAGCCACACACAGGTAGGATCACCTCTTCTTAAAGCCGTACTTTTTCCTTTCATAGAAGAGATCTGTTTTGGAGCTGCCCAAGTTGACAATCTTAGGACAACCATCTCGCTGGAATTAAAAAAAAAAAAAAAAAGACATAAACTAAACAATGTTATCACACACAATGGCTTCAGCAGGTCCTCAATTCCCTCTCCCTGCCCTGGCATTAATGCTCCTCTCAGATCCCTGTATGGACAAACTGCCCTCCAACTCTCCTGGCTACTACCAGCAAGAATGTGGGAAGGAATAAGACAACTTTTTGACCTTACTCTAGCACATACTCTCTCTCAGGAAGAAGATGAAAAACAACTTGTATAACATCAGCAATGCTGATTAATGAGGAGAGTGCTCAGTGCCTCAAGACCAAAAGTCTTTCTAAATTAGGATACATGGAATTTGTAGTGACCAGAGGAATAACCTTTCCTCATGTGAGTGAAAAAGAATCTGTCACCAAATCATTCTTGTGTTTACAGAGCCCTTCTCAGCTCCAACAGCTGAACTGAACCTCTGATTTCCTGCACTGTGAATTGATTCCTGCAGAGGCTCTGGTTGTCCTGAGAGAGAACTGTGCACAACAGCTACATGGAGAAGTTCTCATACCCGAGCTCCCACAGATGGTGAGACAGCCCCAGAAAGAGGAAAAAGGATATGGGTTAGCTGTAGTTGCAAGCAGCTGAATGCAGATCAGAACTATTTGCCTCTCTGTATGCCAGAGAACCACTTGATGGTGAAATGTTGCAGCTGGCAATGGCAGCTGCGCTGTGGGGCTCAGCAGGCAGAGGAACTGTGGTGCAAGGCCAAGTGGATTAGATTTAGAAAGGCTCTGGGCAGATATGAGCCATTGTGCAAACTGCACCAAGTAGCCCCAACAATATCTGTGGCTGTGCAGAAGCAGCAATATGGTGGGGAGGGTCAGCACAGCAGAAATAGCAGGAGAGGGAGAAAAAGAATACACTCCTCCTCTGTATGTCTGCCACGACCCATCATCTCATGATTTGCTTTCGAAACTCAGAAGCAGGACTCTTCCAAGTCTTCCCTCCCACAGCCCAGGGAGTTGGTGACAAACATGACAGGTTTATTGCAGGGCTCTGTTCATTTTTTCCACCTCCTCAGAAGAAGGCAGCATATGAGCATGCTTCTGTCCCCAAGCAAGGATTGCTTTCTGCAACTTGCAGCAGTCCTAGATAACATGCAGGATCTTGGCCCTACCTACAAAAAGAATTTGAGTGGAAATAATACCTCCTACATCCTTCCACCAGGACAAAGTGAGAGAAACCAGGCCCTTTGCTTTGTGCCCAGGGGCATTACACCTTGCCCATTTTGAAAATAGCTTCCTTGCTCCTTTTTCCATTTCGCTTTATTTGTGAATTAAGGAAGGTCATCTGCTCTGGCTCAAACCTTGGGGTTTTAGAACTTCAGACAGAGCTCTGTCCATCTGCTTTTCTTGTTCATATCAGCACTAGTTACCACCATGGTGACATGTACTTCTCTTAACTTTCTGGGCAGCCTAAAGCTGTTAAAGCATTTTTCAACTCTGCAAGTCAATCCTGTCAAGCTATTTCAGATCTGCAGCTTCATATCTGCAACAGCGCCTAACATTTAAGTTCCCTGGTACAGAAAAACTATCTTCACTCACAGCAGTCTTCATCCGGTTGTCAAAGTACCTCAGTTCTGACTTGTGGTTCTCTTGCTGCTTTGGCTCTAGATTTTATACAGTTCTGATGTGCAAAGCAAGTGGCTGTTTCCAATCTGACCCAAACCTAAGCTACAGGAGAGCTAGCTTAGATTATGAAGAATACCTGCACAGCATCTGTAGGAATCAGTAAAAATGAAACCAAGTCTCATGTCTCAAGTCTGTTGTCTTGGTTAAAGAGATAAGTTAAACTATTTATTGTTTCGCATGGCATTTCTAAAGTAAGAGGCAGCACCACCATCACAGCATTTATACCCAAATACGTTATTTAGATATTAAGATAGATTACAGTCTTATGACTAAGTTAATACTGGGCCTTTCCCTGTGCTGAATTGAGCAGAAGGCCTCTAGAGAAAATACTGGTGCTGCAGAAAAATCAAACCAGCAACTCGGAGAACTTGTTCTTCTAACAGCATCTCTCAGCGTATTCACTACCAAGAAATAGTGTGTCTCAGTCACTGTGGCTTATTAATACCAAAGAGTCCTTTATTAATAGCAAAAATAACTGCCATCAGATCCATATTTTGGGGATATTCCAGCTGCTAAGCACTGTGTTCTTGCTTCTGCTTAAGTTCTTTTTCTACTTCCTTTGCAGGTGACATTCTTCACATCCTGCATTCACTATGATGGATATTAGCAAGCTGCCTCACTTTGGAAGCACAGTGGCTCTCTATCTTTCAGTATGACAAGATTAAACTGTACTGACTACAGAAATACAAGATCATTAGGCCAAAGAGTGCTGGAAGAAGTCGTCCTTACAATAGAGGCCACTTCAGACAAGGATAAAAAAAATATCCCAATGAAATTAGACAGGAAACTTTAAACACGGAGAAGCATAATAATAGATCAAGGACATGGGACTCCATATCTAATGTTATTTCCTTCTCCAAAGTAACACACGGTTTATTATTTCATAGGCCTTACAGTACCACACACGTCCTTGCTCAGTGGCTGATCACAGACTTCTAGTTACATACTGCTCTTACCAAAACATCAGCCTTTGCAGAGCCTGAAGTATCTCTGACTCTGGTACAGCAGACTGTGAGATTGAGTAAGATAGCAACTTAACGCAGTAACAAGTGGTGCATGGATGAAGTAAAATATGCACAAATATGCACAGTACTGAGAGACCCTGTGGGATGAAAGGCGCAGGAGAACTCGGGCACTGCTTCCTAGGTTCTAAGTGTTTTACAAAGACTTACTTCACTAGTTCTAAGCTACTAAAGACACACATAACCAATTCAATAAGAGACTGGATGACAACTTACATCCTTTTCCTGGATGGTGCATTCCTTGCAGTAGTAGGCATCGGATACTCCTGGCCCTCCGCAGATCACACAGCGTCCCTGATATGAACCGTAGTTGCACTCATCACATATGCGCACGAGAGTGCAGGGCCGCACGTATGAGTCGCAGATCACACATTTGCCATCACCTGAAAGCACAGCACACTCTTCAGTTACACAATGGTCTTTTTCTATAGCCTCATGTAGAAGAAAAATAGCCTCTGGGTGAAAGAATTTGTTTGTACACTCCAAAATAACAAAGCAAAATTGAGGAAACTATTTTACAATAATTTGTACTTGCCTGCTGACTTGAGTACTGCAGGGTATTTGTTCTCATCTCTCTTTTTTCCCTAAGTTTACACCTTGAAATCTTGCATTGAGAATCAGAGAGAAGGAGAGCAGAAGCTACATCTGCTCTAACCAACATCGCTTATATCATAGCATTACCTCTACCGCATAGCTTTTCCTTAACTTTTTTTTTTGTCAAAAGAGAGAAAAAGAAAAAAGAATAAAAAAAAAAAGCAGGACCCACAGGACCAGCATCTTTCCCTACACAGAAGCAGCACTATAAGCTTCTCCTAGAGTGCCCCATCAACAAAAGTCTGGAGCAAGTGTCCTCAAGCAGATAAGAGCTTGTACTTGTGGGCTTTTTAATCCTCCGATGTGAGGAGGCCAAGGAAAAGGCAAACTGGCATAAACATCAAGAGCAATTTTTGTAAAGTGGCTTTCTCACAAGGAACCTAGTGAAACTCAAGTACTCATATCATACAGCCAGTCATCAGATGCCATTAGCAGTCTCTGCTGCATTGGATCTTATCCAAAAAACTGACCTAGAGATGAAAGGCTTTGTATCCTATTACCAGAGTTCCCAGGCCATCTAATCCTAACTCCCCCAAACAGCTCATCTAACCAGCTTTTAAATCTCCATCACGACAACCCTCAACTACTACTAAGGGGAATTATATTTTCACTGCTGAATTGCTCTTGGAACACAATTCCTTTGTCTCAGACAAAGTTTCTCCCCACTTTGCTTATTTTCATGCTATTTCTGAGTTACAGAGTCATTTGGTTTCATTTGTACTGTGCCCCTATGAGAGTCTAATGCTTCATCAATCTCCTTCCTCTTCCACAGTGGAAAACTGCATTAGATTCTGTGGTTCTTAATCTATTTTAGTGCCAGGTGGCTTTGTTCTCCATTTCCTGTGCTCCTAGATTCTGGGAAAGCTTGAAGAAGTCAGATTCTGAAAAAACACCTTTTTAATTATTATTTTTGCCACTTTGAAGTGATCAGGCTGATCATTTTATATTACAAACAGGTTACAAGGAACCCATCAAGAAGTCATTACAGCTTCAGTGACTTAAAACGTTGGCCATGAATACACTGTAATAGCATACATTTGTGTAGCAATCTATTTAAACACTTATCTTTATAAATATTCATCAATTTATGCCTGCAACAGAGAAGTAACTCTCAGCATTTCAGAGTGGTTTGTCCAAGTTCCTGCCACAAGTTAGCATTAAGGCAAAACCAGCATCCAATTCCCAAATCCAAACTGCACCCTCTAATCATGCATCAATGTTCTCAAGCAACTATATGCAAAAATTATACTTACATTTTTCACACAGTCTTCCAATTGCTGTAACATGAAAAAGGAAAAAAAAAAGTTATTTGGGGAAGAAATGCAAGCCGAAGACAAATGGACAGAAACCTGATGCAAATTCCATTTTGTTTCAGGTATTGAACAGTCTTTAAAAAAATGGAAAATACAGACTGTTTATGATAAATAATATCACATTTGCCAAGATTAGGTTAGACTCACTGCCAATGCTCAATGACCCCCTTCATATGAGCATTAAAAAATACTATGCTAATCATTCAATTTTAAACATATCCCATAAAACTGACTACAGAAATCACTACAGAAACTCCTGTGCACAAGTCTTGGCCTTTCTACTGGTTATAATGAGATTTAGATCATGCTTAAGAGAGTGATTAAACAGGCATTTGATTGCTTTAAGAATGCCCAAATATTTTGTTCACTTCAAAACACAAAGCTAATAAATGCATCTTAAAAGTCTTATCATTTGTCTAGGAAACTCACGACAGTGTTACTTTTAATACAGAGCATAAATATCAAGTTCTAAAGGGTTACATCCAGGTGCTCACTTTAACAGAGATTAAATAACCACTCATTTGAAGTCTGGGAAGTCGAGAGCTTCATCATACTGGAAAATGAGTCTTCAAGAGCTTTAGCTGCACTACCTATTCTTAAAGGAGATTGTTTAAGCACAGTGTAACCTTATAATATTTTTGCTTACAATTTTATATCAGGAAAGACATGTCAAACAGTCTCACAAGGAAGAAAAAATTTTGAAGGACTGAGCTTCATTTCTAATTCTGAATACAAATAATTTTAAGTAAGACTCAGTAGGGGAAATTGACCCAAACAAAAACAACAGAGTCTACTATTTTCATATAGCTATAGATAAAAATAATGCTTTTGTTTTAAGAACCTGAAAAAAACTCCTGATGTTGGCTGAAGTCTCAGCCTCATCCTCCAAGCTGCACTGACTTGGCCTATACCACAGAGAGCACCAAAACAATACTTTTTCTCTACAGAAGTAGCAACTTTATCTCTTTCCCCAACAATCTGAAGAACAAAATGCAATAATTATATGTGCACCAAAAGCATCCAGCTACATTTATGGGGGTTCAGGGACTGGACCTGCACTTCACAGCAAAGCACCCAGCAGAGAGGACTACAGCAAGGAGCCTTCATGATTCCCACGTGCCCATCCAGGTCTTTATTTCGAATGCCAACCCCTCACAGGGCCACTTCTCACGGTAGAAGGGAAGAATCCACTAATTAAAAAAAGCCCATAACACTAATGAAGAAGGAGGAGGCAGGAGCCCGGGAACCGCAGCTGCTCTCTGAGGGACTCCCAGGCCCTCGCCCCCTTCGCCCCTCCCCCGCGCCAGGCCTAACGGCTCCCGACGGCCGCCAAAGGCCCCGCGCGCGCCCCACGGCCGCTCACGGCCCCGCACCCCGCGGGCGGAGGGCCCCGGCGCTCACCGACGCCCGCCTGCTTGCGGCAGAAGATGAGGTCGGGGTGGTGCTTGGCCATGGCGCCGCAACCTCACACGCCACGCTCCCGCCGTTCCCCAGCCGCCGCGCTGCCTCCCCTTTGCCCCTGCTGGTCCTGGCAGCGGTGCGCGAGGATCCCGCCGAAACGGCGCCGCAGAGGGAAGCGCCGGAACGGGAGGGGGCTCCGTGCCGGAAGACAGAAGAGTAGCACGTACGCTCGGCACAGCCCCGCTCGGCGGGGCCCCTCGGGCGGGCGGGCGAGCCGCAGAGGCTGCGCTGCCCCGCTACCGCCCTGCCAGGACCTGCCGAGCCCCGCGGAGGGGCGGAAGGCGCAGCGCGCCCCGCCTACGCGCCCGAGGGCTTAAAGGCGCCGCCTGACGTAATCGCGGCGCGACTTCATCTTTGTCAGTGAACAAAATGGCGCCGTACTGCGTCCTGGCGACTCGGCTGCGGGTGAGCGCCGCGGCGGCGGCGGGGCCGCGCGAGGGGCAGGCGGGGCGCTCGGCCGTTACCCGTTACCCATTACCCGCGCGCGCGCGGGTAGCGGCGGCGGGGCGCGCGGTGGGGCCAGGCCGGGCCGAGGCGGGGCCGCCACGCGTGTAGGTCAGCGCGTCCCCGCGCGGCCCACGGCCCGTCGCCATGGCGACGGCGGCGCGGGGCGGGCGGCGGCACCGCGGCCGCCCCCAGGGCCCCGGGACGGCGGCGCCGCTCGGCCCGCGCCGCGGCCGCCGCTCAAGGTGAGCGCAAGGTGAAGGGCGGGACGCGGCCTGGCGCCCCCGCCGCAGCCGCCCGCGGTCGCTGTTAGGCCCCAGGCGGGAGGCGGCGGCCGCGGGGTAACGGTGAAACACAGCGCCCTTCCCCGGGCCTGCCTTTATCTGCCCGTGCTGCCTTGCTTTCCCCCCTTATCGACGTAAAGCGACAGCGCGAGGCGGCCTCTGTGTGCGTGAGCCGGGGCACTTTGCATCTCCTGCCAGCCTTGTTTCAAAGTTGCTGGGTTTGACCTTAACAGAGGCCCCCTGTGCAGAGAAGCATGGGCTGCCCATGTAGGCAAACAGATCCATGGAGACTGCGGAAAAAGGCAGCCTGGGCGCACACACACACACAGACTGCCTGTTTTAAAACACATTAAACTTGGATTGTTAGTAATTCTTGTGGTCTCATCCATAACGACCTCTGAAAATCACATCTGCTTGTAACATGAGCTGCCACGTGGACGCCCTTACTTAGGCCGTTACTGTGGTTGACGTGCACTCCACAAGAAAGGTTTCATGCTTTTTTAGAGCCAACAGAGTAAATATGAGAATCTGCTTTTATTCTTTAGGTCCCCTAATAGAGATAAGGAAGTCTGTGTCCCCTTAATTAAAGCACGTGACAGTGTCAGGCAATTTGCTTCTCACTTGGTCACTCGTGACCTTGAGGAACATGTTCCCTTTGCTCAGGGAGCTGAAGTAAGAATTTTGCTTTTATTATTTGGAAAAAAAAAGTGGTGCTTAATATTATTTTACTATTAATAATTATTGCTAATATATCACTTCATTACTTTAGAGGTAGGTATTTTATTTTTTTAAGTAAAAGCTATAGAGCAGTACTCTCTTGGTTAGCTCAGTGCATTCAGTGCTATTTGCTAAAAGGTGTTAATTTTTGCCTTAAACAAATACTTGTTTGATATATTTTTTCTAAATGACCATTCATAAAATGAGGGCAAATCATTTAGTAGTATAACGGATTGAATTTGTTTTGCAGTGTGTCATCACACAAGTACGTGCAGTCGTCTACTAAAATGAATATTATGTAATGAAAACAGGTAGTGTCAGCTCAGTGAACATAGGAAATTTGTTTTTCTATCGTCATGTTAAAGCTACTCTCTTTTTTCCCTCTTTTTCCTATGAAAAATAAATATGTAATATATTCAGGTAGTGAAATATGCTTTTAGCTGATCTCTTTAGGAAGCAAATGAGCTTTAGGAAGCTTTTAGCTTGTGTGTAGCAGCCTAGAGCTTTATTCAATATGGGAATCATCTTACAGTTGCTGCAGTAGTGCCAGCATTGAGCCTGGCACATGTTGTTCATATTAGGCCTACTCACCTCCTGCCCTCTGACAGTTTTAGAATAGGAACTGCATAGGAAGCATACCTCTGAGAGAAATAAATCGGAATTAGCCTCAATCAGGCTAATTATCCTCTTTAAATATGATGACTTTTCTGATCGCCTCAGAGGGTCAAGATCTTTTGTTTCACACCTATCTCGAAAGATGCTTTTAGCAGCGCTCTATTTCTTGAGTCATGCTGGTTGACAAGTGACTGAAAAATGTTACTGTGAAATCCTAAGAAGTGGGATTTTATTGAGGCTCTTGTATATAGTGAGATTTGTATACACTGGCAAAAAAGCAATGTTGGCTAGAATTAAACTACTCTTCACAATGCTATTTTTAGCTGCTCTTGGAGGTGGGTCTGGAGAGCGAGGCTGCATTTTGATTATACGATGCTGCTTTTTTTAGGCTGAATCATGGTGAATGTTGGAAACATGGCTGGTGTTCATAAATCAAGGAGGACAAGGAAAGATGGTGTTTTGGGTTTCCAGTGGAATTAAGAGCTGATTTCTTGGATAGGAATGTATATTTTTGCTACTCGTCTGAACACTTGCTTTGGCTCACTGGACTTTTCTGCCATCTGTGGTGCACTGGGTCAAAATGTGCGCCTCTGATATACAGACTTGACTTTTTCTCTGGACTATTTACTGTAGTGAGCTAAATGCATGGTAGGTAACTTTTAGAGAGAGCTTTTAAAATCTATGAAAAATATGATTTGATTTTCTTACGGAATGCAAAAATAATGGTCCATTTAATAGGCTAGCCTTTTCTTCTTTCTTTTTTCTTACAAGGAAGCTTTTCCCTTGCCAAAATACTGATGGACTACAGAGCTAATACTTAATGTGGTTTCTTTTGCTGAGATCTGAAGAAAGATGTTCTGGTACTAAGATGAAAAATAGATAGCAGATGAGAGATGACTTGGCCACTGTCTGCTGGGTAGTCAGTACAAACTCTTAATGGTTTGTGCAGAGGGACTTTCAGAGCTGCTCTATACTGACAGCTTGTTGGTGCCTCATATTTATTTAATCAATGATCTAGGAAATGGGCTGATTATTCTGTTTTTGGGTGCCTCTTAGCAGTCCCTGAGTTAAAAGGATATGTAGACAGCTCACTGTCTGCTTCCCTCAGCTATTGCATGATCTCGAGGTACTTTTTACTGCTCACTCCAAGCACCCTGGTAGAGGCATGAGAGGGAATGAAGTGGGAAAGAAGTTTCCCTTCATCTTGTGGTTCTATCACCCCATTTCTAAGGATGCAACAGAAACAGCACAGGCATGGAGAATCACAGGAGGGCGATCAGCAAATATTGTATATTCTTTATGTGGAGGGATTAGGCTTTCCAACCAGGCAGTGTCAGCTGAAGTGGATATGATGTAGAGGTCTGAAAAATCATAAATAACAAAGCATACTCTGTGAAGTTAGGCAGCAGACCTAGCATGAACAGGTGAGACTGCTGTTTCATACAATAACAAATTATGGAGCTTCTTGTTCAAAGGTATTGAATGGCTTAGAAAAGAAAGGTTATGGAGAGCAGATCTGTTCTTCAGCAAGGATCTGGGTAGATTTAGCTGCTCTACACTGCTGCTTAGGCTGGGACAGGTATGTATACCTCTCCAGTTAAAAAGTGGATTTGTACTTTTGCCCTGGAGGTGCAAAACTGCTCGTTGTTAGAGATGGAGCTGTAGGCTCGTTGGGTTCCAACATAACAACATCCATATTGAGTCAAATAAGGCCTAGAAGAATATAGATGGATTTAGATCTCTGTAAAATGAAAGTGTCAATTTTAAAAGATGCCTTTAAAGGACATGTGTAGAGGGAAGTCATTCTCTTGGCTGCTGGAAGTAACAAGCCTATTTTTCCCTAGTCTTACTGGCCTTCATGGAAATGGACCTTCTAGTCCTCAGGTTTCTGTAGCTGATCTGCATCTCCAGGTGGAATTGTTTCCCTTGCTGCTTCTGGCAATGAGAAAGAGATTATACTGCCTGGTGTTGCTGCTTCTGTGGTTACCATCTGAGTATTTGTGCTGCTGTTCTAGTTAATACCAAATTCTGTCCAGCTATTTCCCAAAGTAAGGAATTGTGGTATGTGGAAATGTGTGTCTAGACTGAGAAGATTTTACCTGAATTTTGTCTGAAAAAACTTCGTTTCCCTTCTGCTCAAGTCTTTGGAGAGCCCTGCTTCAGATTTTGGTCATAGTCAACCGATCACAGACTAGATTACAGTGTTACGAAGACTTTATGATCATTTTAATTTGCAGAGCTGTTCTTCTATTCACTGAATTATAGTGAAATGTAACTTTTGGTTTATTAGGTGACAGGGAGAATCTCCAATAATTAGTTGTGTTACAGGGTTAGCTTGTGGGAGAAAGAAGGAATGACTTCATTAAAACAAAATACCTTTCCTAGCCTGAGGTTGGGAAAAGATTATTTTTCCATGAACAGTGGTGAAATTCCTCATTGTCTTTCCAAGCATTCCAGCACTTAGAGGTTTTTCCAAGATGTTGTCTATCTTCTGAATGAAAGGCAACGTAGTCCATAGCATTAACTGTGGCAAGTAAATGATAATTTTAAATCACCTCCGCTCTATGTCCAAAAGTTACGTAGAGGTAGATGGAGAGCAGCTTATGCACATGGTTCCTTTGCCCGTGGAAGAATGGAAGCTCTCACCTCTGACATTGCCATATGTTCTGAAACCTAAACTTAGTAGCTGTAGCACATGGATTTACTCATTTATCCCTCATTTGTACCTTTTTTTTTTTAATAAAGATGTTCTGCAACTCCTAAAATACTGTACCTCTGCACTGCTTCCACAGAAACCTGCATATCACCTATTGCAAGTGTGTTTGCTGTTATGATGTCTTCTAGATTTCCTCGCCTTTGTTTTGTGCGGGTGCTATTAAATGTTATCAAAAGGACAATAAAAAAAAGAGATTCAAAAGTAAATTTGTGGCTATATCTCATTAATCTTGATTATTTTAGGCAATGTTTTTAAATCCTAGTAACCAGAAAACTAGGGAGGAAATATCCGTAACAACAAAAAGTAGTTGATTAGAGCTGTTGACAGTGTGAAAGCAGTGATTGGTACTGCAGTTCAGTTCTGCACAAAGAGCACTTGCTGAGGGAAGTAAAATGGACATGGGCATGATCCTCCCAAACACAAATGGGTTATTCAGTAAAACACTGCTGTATTTATTAACATATGCTTAACAAAACCTTGTAATGCCAATATGAAGGAGGAAGAGAGAGGAAAAGAAGTGTCAAGATAAAAATGTAATTCTGGAAGAGGAGCAACTCTGAATTCTTCAATCTGTTTCTAGACTTCTAGCATTGATGATGGAGACTTGCAAAGGATTTAAGAAATGTGTGTGCTAAATTCGTGGCAGTTTTATTGCGGCTCTCTTTTGACTTATTTTCTAAAGTTGCATGAGAACGTTTTCACCCGGGGAACTGACTTGTCCCTTCCAGGCCAGAGGCTGCAAAGCTACTTTGCTGTAGTCTGCCCTTCTCCTGTGCTCTGGTGAACAGCTTCTCTATGGAGACTGCCAAGGGAAACAGAGGCTTTTTTCCCCTCTGGATTTCCTGCTGATATTCTCAGACCAGCAGTGTATTTTGTCCCTTCTGTTATCTTGCTGATAGGGTGAGCGCGAGGCTGTCCTGATCCTAAACGACAGGGACAAGGTGTGGATGCCTTGGCAAGGATGAAGAGGAAGAGCACGTGGATCTGCACACCCAGCTTGGTGAAGATAAAAACTGTGTTCCACGATTGGCCTCTGTCCTGCTGTGTGTTACAACGTGAACCATGCGCGTGCATGGAAGTCACTCTAGAAATGCAGTGAGCTTGTAACAGCACAAGGACCCTACAGAGGGAACCCAAGTTTGTGATGAGGAAGCAGAAGGGTGTCTGCTCTGCCTCATACTCTGTTTTATTTTAATTTTTGTCTCATCTTCAACATAAACTTGCTACCAGGGAGTGAATAAAAAACTTGAATTATGTTGTTTTGGAAACTGCATAGGTTCTTTCCCCTGCTCCCTTTCCTGTAATACATCAAGAGTATAGCAAACTGGTATATTCGTTCAGCTGGTGGTGAATGTTTGACTCTTGCCTGCAAACAAATTTCTCACTGAAATCTGTTATAAATAAAAATGAAAAATAATTTGGTAAGTCGTATCAGTTCTAGGTAACTTCATGTCTCTCTTTTTTTCCTGAAAAAAAAAATGTCCCAATGTTTTATTGGCATTTGTTATAGGGATTTACTCTGCCAATTTACTCTCCTAATACTCTCCTCTTTTCAGCATGCCTTGAATAGTGGGGTGCGGCGCTACCATGTTGCTCCCGTCCTGTGCCAGCGGGCCAAGGTGGCCATGAGCCACTTTGAGCCCAACGAATACATAAATTATGAAAAGCTGGAGAAGAACATCAACATTGTCCGGAAGAGGTAAGGCTGGAGGAGAGAGGAGTCCGTGGTGCAGAATTTAGCTCCACAGTGTGGGAAGAGGAGGAAAAGCAAATAATGCAGCATGGAGCCCTGACAGAGGATCTGTCTGCTAAAGGGAGCAGCTTTGAGGAACGGCAGCTGCAGATTTAGTGAAGCCTCAGCTGTTGGTGTCTGCTTGTAGCAGGGGGCACAGCGGGGAGGGTGCAAGGTTGCAGAAGCACCGTGACATGCAGAGGAGGTACCAGAAAGAAGGGCTCTGCCTTCCTTGTTTAATGCCCTGTTTCAGGAGCCCTTGCTCTTTTCAGGGCAAGCAGTACCTTGGTACTGGTCATTCCAGGCCAATGCTCCTTTGCTCTTTGTAGCCACAGTGAATGTTCTCCTGGGCTCCACTGTAGGCAGTAGGCACAGAAAGACGGCTGGGGATTCATAGTGCATGAAGGCATGGTGACCTTAATCTGCTGTTAAAGGCTTGTGTGTCTGCTCAGTTACCATTCCTGCTCCACTTACCTTGGCAGTGCTCTGAAAGACGTGTCCTTTGGCCTTTTGTCCTTTGTTAAATAAGGCAGCTCTCATTTCAGATTGTTGCATCTATGCAGCTACTTCCCAGAAGATCCCACTGCTGACAAATAGGCTCCTGAGTGGAGAGTGCCAGTCAGGAGCCCGCAGCACGCAAGGCTTCGCAGCAGGAAACTCTGTGTAGTTGTCCTTGCTTGTACTTAGTAGTCACCAGCGTGGGATCTTGTGTTTGTGAGTGGGATGACCTGTCTCACCTGCATGTCTGCTCTCCTGAGTTACAATCCCAAGAAATGAGCAAAGCGAGCTGTTTTTTTTTTTTTAATCTGTATAGGAATATTATACCAAGACATCAATTCAGATCTGTTTGATGAACTGTCTAGACAGAGTCCCATCCTGTTTTAGCCAGCTACATGTTGATATTTTATCATATAAAGTGTACAGGTTTCTGTGGGTTAAGGCGTCCTAGCAGTGTGAGTGGTAGTGGGAACTGGGGTGCTGTTACATGCTTTAAAGGACAAAGGCTGAAATACACAAGATGGAGATATTAAAATTATTTTTCCCCAGGCTTGACCGTCCCCTGACCTTATCTGAGAAGATTGTCTATGGGCACCTGGATGACCCAGCAAAGCAGGAGATTGAGCGAGGCAAGACCTATCTGCGCCTGCGGCCGGACCGCGTGGCCATGCAGGATGCCACCGCTCAGATGGCCATGCTGCAGTTCATCAGCAGCGGGCTGCCCAAGGTGGCCGTGCCTTCCACCATCCACTGCGATCACCTCATTGAAGCCCAGTCAGGTGGTGAAAAGGATCTTCGAAGAGCCAAGGTTACTGTTACAAAGACTTCAGTTCTGTTTGCTCGGGGACCTTTAGCCAGCCTAGAGAAGAGTTTGTGTGTTTTCCAGAGGACAGCCATAAATCAGAGTTGATGCTAGATTGTCTGTGATGGTCAGCTCTGAAGATAGGTCAAATGCAGTAAAAAAACAGAGTTTTTCCGTTAAGATTCATCCATTACATGGCTTAAAAAACCATGGCTGGAGGAAGAGCTGGCCCTAATCTGCTAAGGTTGGAAGCCTGGGTAGTGTGTGTTCTCAGGAGTGAGAGGACGTTTCACCTAAGGGAAGAGGAAAAATAATTCAGAGAGACGAAAAAAAAAAAAAAGAAAATAAAGCAAGCCGGACCACTCTAGAGAACTGAGCCCTTTAGGCCACAGTACAGCAATATGGAAAAACTTCCTGAACATGTGTCCGCACCACAGTGGTGTATCCTGTGAAGGGGGAGCAAATAACTACTGCAGTGTACCAAACTCTTACACATGATTAGCTGAACAGCATTAGCTGAAACACATGCAGCTTTCAGAGTTACTGTGACTGTAAACAGGTACACAGGCATGGAGGATTTTGGGGTTTGCTTGAAATTCTAGGGTGCTGTTTGACCAACTTGTAGTTCACTGCCCTTTTTATTTTTTAATTTTGCCTTTACTGTTTACCTGCTTATTCCTTCTTAGGGAATTCTGCCAAATTAGAGACACATTCACCTCTGTCCTCTCTATGGCAATAAATCTGCTGGGGAAGAATGTCCTGTCAGCATGGGGAGAGGTGGGGGAGCCTTGTTACTCTCAGTAGACACAGCTTTATGAACCAGAGCAAGACCTCTCTCCAAGGGACTGGCTGTTTTTTCATGTTTTTTGGAGAGAACAAGACAATACCTGAAGGGACTTCAAGAACTTTAAGAAGCTTTCCTTTATGAGGTTTTTACTGTGAGAACTAGAAAATAGTGAGGTCTATTGAAGCACTTTGCTCATTCTAATGCTGAGGTTTCTGGAGAATGTGTTGGATAATGTTACTTAAATCCCAGTACAGTTCTTTGCATAAGGCAAGCACTGTCAAGGCCAGGAGGAATTGTGCCTCGCACCTCGGTATCAAAAGAGACAGATCTGTTCTAAGTAGTGTGGGGGGCTCCGCCTCTTCTGAAACTTCAAATCCGTATATATTCCCAGAGACTTCTAATGGCCTCTGTCTTCCTCCTTTCAGGCCCATGAAAAGCAGCTTATGCCACTTGATTGAGCTTGAGGAGTTTTTGCTCCATTGTTTGCCCCAGATCCAAGTTGTGCAAGAGATGAAGGATTTGGGAGCTTCCCAAATAAGCATTCCCTTTCTTCCCATCGCCTCCGTCTCTCCCTCTCCCAGCTTCCTTGGCAATTGTGTTGTGCCGCGGCCCTGAGCAGAGGCCCCCTTTTCCCTCCCCTCGAGCACGGCAAGGAAAGGTTCTGACGCCGCCACTTGGCGCGCGATGAGCGCTGGCAGCCCGAGCGTGCTCGGGTCCCTGCTGGCACACGGGCACGCTCTGCTGGGAGCGGTGCACAAACAGAGTGCGCTGACCTGGCTGCCAGCAGGAGGGAGGCTGAAGAGCTGCCCTTGCCTCACAGGGAACCACAGCACACACTGCGTGCCGAGGCACTGCTTCCAGCATCTCCCGTGCCCCCTTTCTCCTCTCCTCCGGAGCACAGTCATGTGGGAACAGCGCCTCTGAGGAGCCGTCTCCTCCCAGCGCTTATCTTATCTGCTCTGTCACTCCTGTACCAAGAATTACCAGGGCATGATGCTGCCAGGCTTCCTTGGCGACTGTAGTGGTTCTTACCTGCAGTTTTCATGGTGTGACCTCTGCCAATAATGGTGGTAGTATGGCCCAAAAGGCAGCGTTTGATGACTGGGGCCGTTCCTCGTGCTAGCACAGACTCCCCTGGCAGTGAGCTGCTCCCTTGATGTCCATTTCCATTTCTTCACCTATAAAAATAAAGCAGAACTGGTTATCTAAGAGCTTTGAAGTCTCTGTGAAGCACATGCAAAGCAAAAGGAGCAGCTGCTAGTGAGAGAAGGAGAGGTCAGGGAAAGAGAAGGAAGCAGGTAGGAAAAAAACAAAACAAAACCCATCTGAATACAAGAGACGGGCAGAGCATTATTAAATGCAGTTTCCTTAAGTCTTGATCTCTTCTGGTTCTAAAGTAGTGATGTACATCTCCCTCTAGCTGCTACAAAACTGTGCGACAGACTGGCCAGGTTTGGGAGCTGGGAAATGTGTTTGAACAAGCTTTTGATTTATGAAAGAAGAAAGTGTGTTTCTAATGCTGTGCCTTTTCCTATGTGAACAGGACATAAACCAGGAGGTGTACAACTTTCTGGCAACCGCTGGTGCCAAGTATGGAGTGGGATTCTGGAAACCTGGGTCAGGCATCATTCACCAGGTAAAGTGGGTGTGCTTGCAATCTTTAAAAGCCAAGTAGTTCTTTACTTCGAGAGTGTGCAAACCCTCAGAGAATTTCACCTGTTTAGGGAAAGCTTTCCCTGAGCTGAGTGAGGTTTGTTCCTTGCTGTTACTTGGCTAATTGACAACCATGGTTTTCCTTAAAGGTTATTTTGGTCAAACTGTAACCTAATGCATGATAAGTTAGTGCCAGCCAAGGGCCACGTGAATCACAGAACCTTACAAGATCTTAACTGTTTGTGGACTAGCTTAGCTTTGTGTGTTTTGGACAGTAGTGTGATGCCATGAAATTGGCTGCACGGAGGTTAATGTGGGTTACTTTCTGTGGACAGGAAAGAAACTTTGGAAACATACTTTTTACGGATTATTTTGTATTCATCTGTCTCTGTAAAAACTAGAAACCTAGATGAGAGTACCAAATAGAGCAGCACTACTTTAGTATCCAAGAGTGGCAACATGTAGCTAGT
Organism: Eudromia elegans; assembly: GCA_003342815.1. NCBI lineage: Eukaryota > Metazoa > Chordata > Aves > Tinamiformes > Tinamidae > Eudromia > Eudromia elegans. The sequence continues at coordinate 1,510,039 of PTEX01000069.1, read as the reverse complement.
TGGTATCTCAACCAGATAAAATATAAAACAGTTTTCAGACCTGAGAGTCCCTTTACTTGCACTTCATGAGGATGCGACTGTCTGAAGGTCTCTCTTCCCTTTTGCTTTTTAAAACCAGCACCTCTCACAGAGTTTCCCTAGCTTGCTCTTTGCTGATTTGCTTGGTGGGTCTGATAGGCATTTTTCATTGTTCCTCTGAACTGTAGGCAGGTAAAATTAAAATACAGCACAAAGCAAAAGGAGTGGAGAGGGGAATGGTTGACTCCTAACATCTTGTCAGCAGGAAACTTGGGGCCAGGTGTAGTCAGATGCTTTTTGCCATCTCTTCTTAGGTACTAAATTATTTACTAATGTTGCTTTAACTGTAGATGTGAATAAGAAAGTGTAGCAGGCGAACTCTCCAGAAAGTTGTGGGGGCAGCTCAGGTGCATTTCTGCTCTGAAACTACTCATAACGCTTGGCACATGGGCACAGCTCCGTGCTGGGGGTACTAGGCTTCTTGTGCGTGGTTTTCTCTGGCTGGGGAAAACTGGCTCTGTTATGTGGTTTTAGAATCCAGCTCTGGCAAAGTGAAGGCTTGAAAGTGGCATCTCTTGCACATAGATATATATAAATGTAAACTATAAGGAAGTAATAATGTGTTAGTGGCAAAATCTTAGTTTCCTCAGTAAAGGGCTGCTTTAAATCTCTCCAAGGCATCCTGAAACACATGTGCTGTGGGTGCTGCGCTTCCTAGAAAGGCTGTCCCTTCTGTTTGTGCAGCACAGGTGTAGCAGAAAGGTCAAAAGTCTGAATTCTCTACTGTTTTGCTCTCCTGGAAGGGTACTGCTCCCCCTCAGAAGAGGACTGTTTTGCTAATATTCAAACAGTCTTGCATGGCAGCAGTAGCAGCAATAGGGGAAGACAGGCTTTTACTGTAAAGGGAATTCGGGTATGTTGATTAGGTTTTGGTTGGCAGCGTGGTTTGGAGGGGCCTCTTAGTGCTGTTCTGTGTTTTCTTTTTTTCTTTTTAATATTCTTCTCACTATTCTGGGATGAACAAACATCTTAAAGTTTGGCAACTGTTTCTCTCACTATGTCCTCTAAAACAAGTTTGAATGGAATAGAAGTGATCTTGCAATCTGAAACAAATTACTTTCTTGCTACTGAAATCTGTAAATAGAGACTGATCTAAGTTCTTGTTCTTGTCTTCTTTCCTGCTGTCTTCCCCTCTTTTCCCAACAAACAAGCAAGCAAACAATCCATTTGTATTTTCAGATCATTCTGGAGAACTACTCCTACCCTGGGGTTATGCTGATCGGCACAGATTCGCACACCCCCAACGGGGGTGGTTTGGGAGGAGTCTGCATTGGAGTAGGTGGAGCTGATGCAGTAGATGTCATGGCAGGAATCCCTTGGGAGCTCAAATGTCCAAAGGTAGGAGTAAAATGAGCATAAATCCGTCTGTGAAAGACAAGATATACAGTATGAGGAAACATGGGCTTGCAGGCACTGTGCGTGTATAAGACACCATGTGTCATTAGTCTTGTTTGTAATCACACAGTGGCTCAAGCAGCTGCCCTGCGGTTCACTGGCAGCTCTGAGTTTCTATTCCCGACTATGTTTATTTGGGATCAGTGGTAACTGAGCAGCGATTTCCCTTTCATTGGCTCTGTCAGGGATGTCAGGCCTTGTACCTGGAAGGACTGCCTTTCTCTTGGCATTTTGACCATCCAAATGCTGAGGAAGGAGGAGATCAGCTGCACGTTTCTTTAACTGCTGCTTGTCTTATGTTCCTGTTGCTCAGGTTATTGGTGTAAAACTCACGGGCAAGCTTTCAGGCTGGAGTTCTCCCAAAGATGTGATCCTGAAAGTGGCCGGCATCCTTACCGTGAAGGGTGGAACCGGCGCCATCATTGAATACCACGGGCCAGGCGTGGATTCGATCTCTTGCACCGGTAAGGCGACAGGAATCTCACCAGAGGTAGGAATAGGAATCTGTTGCTGGAGATGGGTGTTGGGCTGTCTGTGGGAAGAAAAGCAGGCAAGAATTGTTAAATGTTCCTCCTTAGCCTGACAGGTGGTTGATTTACTGGAAACTGGAGGTCTGGTTTTGTGCAGGACTGCAGGGGTGAGAATGATGCAGCAAGAGTGCACTCCTTCCCAGACGAAAAGTAGGCATTCTCCATTAAATTTTCCTGTGACTTCAGGAACATTGCGTGGTTTATTACAAAGAATTCTCTAAGTTGGTCCATCAGGGTAAGAATAAGCAGGGAGGTGTTCTGGCATGCTCTGAGAGGGTAGAGATGTCAGAGATGCTAATGAAAACATCATCTTTTACAGTGTGAAACAAGTCGTGAGTAGAGGAGAAAAACAGGTTGATGGCTGTGCTTGTGTGACCACCACTGATGAAAAAAATGTTTGGAAAAGTAGGGCAAAAGAGAGACCTGAAAGCAGCAGTTTGTAACTTTGTCCTCACTAACGGGTGATTTTTGGATGCTGAATTCAGAACCACCAGAAACTGAGAATGTGTGTGCATTGATGCTGATTAGGATGAAACTATTGAGATGCACCTCTTTCTTTGGCTTGAAGTGCAGCCTCATTGCTGGGCTCCTGTGCTCTGTTAGCGTGGCTTGGCCACAACCTGGAATAATTGGTATAGAGAGCAATGTGCTAATGCAGGATTTTTATTCTCTCTGATCAGAGGGAGTTGGCCTGCGGTGTCTGCTTCTAACACCTTCAGTGATACAGCTTCACTGCTGTATCCTCCTAGCTCCCTTTTTCCTGTATTTTTGTGAGTATTTACTTCCAATGATGGAAGTAACATTCCAATGATGGAAATACTTCCAATGATGGAAGTAAATAGTGTTTTATTGTGTTCAGTCACTGGAAACTTTTGGCTAATGCATCAGCTTCACCCAGAAAGGGGAATCCCGGCAGAGATAAGTAAGATGCTAGAGAGGAGCAGAGTACTTCACTGCAGGGAGCAGAGGTGCCACTCGCTGCAGGAGGGGTGCTTGGTGCTCACTGCAGACAGCTGCACTCTCTGTGTCTTCCCAGGTCTTCCTCTTCCAGGATCTTCAAAAGCCACTGTAGCCCTAAGCTCCTTCCATGTTGAAAAGCCTGATTGTAGACTGATCATGGATGGGAAATGCCAGGGATGGTTACTATAGAGATCAGAGACGTTGGGGACTGAGGCAGCTGCTCTGCAGTCAGAATGTCTGGGGTTTTGTGCCTGAGGCCCTTGACCTCTCCTGGTCTTGCTGTTTTTTGCAAGAGAGACTTTTGAAGAATTGGATGTGGTTGGACTTCTGCATTGACCTTTTGGTCTCTTCTCCTATCCTTTCTTTAGGAATGGCAACAATCTGTAACATGGGGGCTGAGATTGGAGCTACCACATCCATCTTCCCCTACAATGCACGAATGAAGAAATATTTGAGCAAAACTGGGCGAGCTGGTAAGAGGGCTTAGGGGATATATGGCAGGATTGTTGCTCTCCTTTTGCCAAGATCAAGTGGGGAAATAGTATTTTAGAGGCTACTTGCTTGCCTTTCTGGGAAGAGGAGAGCTTAATTCTCTGTTCAAGTGATGTGCTCTGGATTGGAGTGGGGGTTCAAGTGCAGGCATACTCTGGGAGCAGCAGCATTTGGCAGTTTGGCCTGAGACTACTTCTGGCCTCATATAGTGAAGTGCCCGGGGAACTGTCTGGTGGAACCAACATTCAACCTTTCCAAACCTTTTCTCTTCCCTTGTGATTTCTATCTGCACTTTTCAGATCCTCCTTCTTTCTTATTCCAGAGATAGCTGCACTGGCAGATGAATTCCAGCAACACTTGGTACCAGATTCCGGTTGTCAGTATGACCAGGTGATCGAAATCAACCTCAGCGAGGTAAGGCTTGCTCCCTGCTTGGGGCGCTTTCATGTGGCTCTGCTTTATGTGAGAGAGGGCTAAATTGTATTTAAGCAGCCTCCAGCTAGAACTATGAAAGGAGTTAATTTGCCTTGGTTATCCTAATTTTTGACTGTGTCATTGTTTCTTAAAGCTGAAACCACATATCAATGGACCTTTCACACCAGACCTGGCGCATCCTGTATCAGATATTGGTGCTGTGGCAGAGAAGGAGGGCTGGCCAATTGATATCAGAGTTGGTGAGCAGTATTTGCCTTTTCCTCGGTGTTCATGTTGTTGGCTAAATGTTACTGTCTTGGGATAAGTGGCTGGTCACACAGCCTGGGCTACAATCTTTTAAGTATTATTGTATGTCCTTTGACAAAGGTCTCTTCGTAGTCACATGAACCTCCTGAGAAGATCTTGGTTCAGGTGTTGTAGGAGTGTAGGATTAGGTCAGGGACAGCAGGAATGATTTAAATCTCAAGAAGCTGCCTTTTTTTTTCTTTTTTTCTTCATTGAAACTATTTTAAATGATTTGAGTTGATCGGAGTGTTATCGGAGTGATGGAGAGCACCTCTGGCTGTGCCTTTGCTCTTTAACGTGATTTTAACCAGCATCTGCCAGAATCATGACTATCAGTCCTCCCTGCAGTTGGCTGTTGAACTGGAGGAGGTAGTACAGTAATATTTGCTGCCTTCAAGAGCAAGCATAAATACCTGTACCCTCACTCCTAGGATGCTGATCTGTTGCCTGGCATCTTTGAATTTGCTTGCTGTTGGCCTAAAAAGGATGCAAATGCTGTAAAGGTTACATTTTTAGGTGGGAAACACTTTACTCACTAGTGTTATGAATAACATGAAAGGCAACGGATGAGGGAATCTGTTCTTCACTGGACAGCACCAGGGTGTTGGCAGGACAGTACAGCACAACTTGTCCTTGTGCTCTTCTCCATGCTATAACAAAGGAGGCTTTATCCGAGGCCTAGAGAATGCTTAGACCAGAACTAAACAGTAGCTTGGGGTGTAGCCCAAAGATAACCGAGGTGAGCGAACTGAGTGGGTGAATTCTCTTGCAGGGAAAAAAATCAAAAAACAAAAAACAAATGGTTCTTTGGTTAGCAGGGAAAAAAAAGGCAGAAGCTGAGAGGCCTGGGAATTTAAATTTCCATTAAAATGGTGAGGCAGTTTAGCCACTGGGTCGCCTTTCTGTTGCTTTCATCATTTCCTCCATTTCTTGCCATCTTGGTGTGAAGCCTTTTCTGTCCTTTTGGAAGGATGTTCCTTTGCATTAATTTGTGCCTAGCCCAGAGTGCAAGCAGAAAGAACTCTGATCTCATACAGCAATAACCAGACGAATGATCAGGTGTTGTATTCTGATTGTACAGTCTCCAAAGCCTATCAAGGAGTTGTTTGCGGCTGCAGTATCTTCCGGGGAGACTTGGCAGAGGTAGAACTTCTTGTCATCATTACTCCTTATAGTGACTCCTTGTCACTGGGAGTGGGAGTTGTCTCTTTCTGAGAAATGGGTGAGGGGGGAACGTCCAATAACTGGGTCTGTAATAACCACCCTATCTCCATCACACACTCCAGGCTTGATTGGCAGCTGCACAAACTCCAGCTACGAGGACATGGGACGCTCTGCAGCAGTGGCAAAGCAGGCCCTTGCGCATGGATTGAAGTGTAAATCTAAGTTCACAATCACCCCAGGCTCAGAGCAGATCCGGGCCACCATTGAAAGAGATGGTTACGTGAGTATGACTGCTCTTTGCATGTCCAACTAGTAAACGTTCAATGCTTTTCCAGATAGTACTCAGGAGTTTGGAGGTCCCTACTAGAATTACTTAAGCTTCATCTTCGTGTCAGTCACTAAAGGAGTGAGAACTGATGTAGTAAGCAGCCTTGACAGTGTTTTGACCTGACATCTTTACTACCTGGGCGTGTAAAATGGGACTGGAAATGGAGGTAGAGCTGAGAGAGTTATCAGGAACTGGAGCCCTGAGGAGATAGGGCACCTAGTAATGGGCACCTCTTGCTCCTGTGGCTTTAGGTAGGTGGCCCAGGCTTGTTACATGTTCCTGCCTATCTACTGTCCAGGTTTCTCTCTCAAGAACTGTTTAGGATGCAAACAAGCCCCAAGTCCATGGGAAATAGATCCCATGTAAGATTAAACTTATGGCAAAACTCATGCTTGATTAAAGTGTCGGCATGTTTCCCCAGAGAAATAACCAGATATGTCTCCCCTTTACTGTGGGGAGCAGAGAATAATGATATCTTGATTAGGTCTAACATTTACTAAATGTCCTACCCCATTGGGACTGCAGCTGTCATAGGCTGAGCACCACCTATACGTGGCTGTACATGCAGTGTACCGAGCCAATGCTCAATGCCCCCTCCAGCAGGACAACCGTTTGCTTATTGTCCATAGTTACAGCTTTATTGAACAGCTGCCCTTCTGACTGAATCCTTTGTGTGCTTGCCTGAACTCTCACTGAATTGCTTCTTACACTGGTAGGAGATCTGTAGAAGATTAATTGGAACAGTTAGTGCCCTTCAGTTTATACCTGTGAGTAGCTGGATTGCTCATTTTAAAACAAGCAAAGCACGAAAACTTCATGGCAAGTGCTCTTCTGCAGTGTTACTGTGCAGGCTTACTGGGATTAAGCCCCCCATATTTAAAAGTGACTGAAAACTTGCAAGTGAAGCAAGGAAAGGAGTGTTCAGACACCCCAATGTATCCTGATGCTTTCCACCAAGTGTCCCCCTGAAGGAACAACCCCAGAACCCGGTTCTAGACTTTCTACTATAACAAAGCTCTTCTCTGCTCCAGGCACAAGTCCTGCGAGATGTTGGAGGGCTGGTTCTTGCCAACGCGTGTGGGCCATGCATTGGCCAGTGGGACAGGTAAAGTGAAACAAGAGACCTTTCTTTATATGTTGAGCTCCTAAACACTCTCTGTAGCCAAATGCAATTATAAATATTCCATGCTGGGAATTAAAAATGTATTTGAGTAGCCATTGGCCATACCAGTGAGATGCAGTGGAAGAGGAGAAATGATAGACTGCAGACAAATTCAGATGAATGAACAGGGAAGAGAATGTGCTCAGAGGTGGCCACGTCTATAGGTTTCTGATAGTAGGAAAGAACGGGGAGAGGGCTTAGTTATTTCTGAGAGGATGGACTGGAGCTTGTGTGGGCCTTTCAGAATGGGAAGAGCAATTTGATCTGGATTGAGTCATTGAATGGCAGGGATTAAAATGCTGGTGATAAAAAGGATGAGAGACTCAATTACTTGAGTTCATCATTTCTAATGGTGTGTTGAAAGGCATCCGTTTAGTTGACTATTGTTTAGATAGTTCAGTTGTGCATAGTATGAGCTGTAGAAATTGCTGCAAAAGTCAGTGTCTGCCTTGATTTTGTATCCTAAGGTCTGTACTTGGGGCAGGAAAGTCTGTCTGTAAGCTTGTCTGTGTTTCAAAAGATACCCATCACTGCCTAAACCAAGCCTGGGAATTTCAGCAGCGAAATGTCTTGAAGCAGTGCTCCCTTTGGATCTGATGTTTCTTTCCTTCATAGGAAGGACATCAAGAAAGGAGAGAAAAACACAATAGTTACATCCTACAACCGGAATTTCACAGGCCGCAACGATGCTAACCCGGAGACACATGCATTCGTGACCTCCCCGGAGGTGAGAGACGTACCCAGAGGGAGACTGGGGAATATTTGGGGGCGTCTTCAGAAGGGGCCCTGTGTAAGTGGTGGGAGGTGAGGAGAAAGTCGTCAAGCCCTCTGAGCTGCTCAGGATGTTGAGATAACCGAGGTAGGTGTGACTGCTTGGTCACAGCAGCACAAAGCGGTCCCAGCTTGCCCTGCTTGCCTGCTTGTGGTTACCATCTGTAAAGCTGGCAGGAGTACCTGTGCGTTACTGGGACAGCACATACAGGAATCCCTGACCTTGGTCAGGTGTGGCTCGTGAGCCGTGTGTTCTGCTGTCCAACATGGCAGTTGAGGAGAGCTCTGCCGAGTCAGGCACTTGCCAAGAACGATTGTCTTAGCTCTGGGACTACAGAGGAGGAAAATGTGGTTAACTGAACTCTTCAAGGAAGGGTTGTCTATTCCTCTCTCTAAGGTTCTTACTACCCTCCTGTTCTTGTGCAGTGCGGAAGTTGGTTTTAGGGACTGAGATCAGATAAAGAAACAACTTAGTGGATCCTGCATCTTCTTGCCAATGATCTGAGTGGGACTTTGGGAGTCCAGCTTTGGAAGTCCTGACTGCTGCCTTTGAGGCTGTAGGTGTAGGATTATCAAATACAGAGAAGGGTTAGAGAAGAGTATGCCTTTAAAAATGTTTTTTTTTCTCTTAGATTGTCACAGCCCTATCTATTGCTGGCACCCTGAAATTTAATCCTGAGACGGATTACCTCACAGGAGCAGATGGGAAGAAGTTTAAACTAGAAGCACCTGATGCAGATGAGCTGCCCAAGCTGGTAACTGCTCAGTCTGGGGACAGAGGGAGGGAAGGGCTGTCACTGAATGGGTTGCGTATGTGTTATGGGAGTTCTTGTACACTGACCTCCTCCTTATTTTTAAAACTAGATTTGGTGCAGCTGCCTGTGTTGGCTTGCTCTTGACATATGCTGTTGGGGGTGGCTGAAGCTGATGACTTTCTCTCCTTTCCTTGAAAGGAGTTTGACCCAGGCCAGGACACCTATCAGTACCCTCCCAAGGATGGCAGCGGGCAGCACGTGGATGTGAGCCCCACCAGCCAGCGCCTCCAGCTTCTCGAGCCCTTCGATAAGTGGGATGGCAAGGATCTAGAAGACATGCTGATCCTCATCAAGGTCAGGAGCAAGGAGTGGGGAACACCATGGTAGGACTGTGTGCACAGGGATAACTAACATTCTAACATAATAATATATAAGAGACATTTCTGCTTTAGTTGACTAGTATCAGAGTGGTTAGCTAGTATCATAACAAACTTCATTTTCATATCATGTAATATGGTCCTATACTGTATCATATGATCCCACACATGCTATACAGTCTGCAGAATTTGTTGCAGTTTTGACCTACTGGTCAAACTAGTAGTCTAGTTCTAACTAGTGTCTAACACCTGACTGTTGTGAGATGCATTTTGCCTAAAATTAGGTCGTTTGGAAGTTCTTATCCATTGGTATTTGGGTTGTCTCCGCTTTACAAAATGAAAAGTTCCTTCACAGTAGGTGGGAGTTCTGCTCCTATACACCGGGAAGGTTTACATGTGAATTGCAGACTTGTGGGAATCAAATCAAACCTGATAACTTGCTGAACTCCCCCAAGAGGGAGGCTGACCTGTAACAGGAAGTACTTAATTGCTTTTTGTACAAGTGTTATGGCTAAGCTCCTTTTCTATAACACTGCCTTTCAGAGTAGGGAGGTTCCTCTTTCCCCAAACGTATAGAACAGCTGTTGCATTCTGCCTTAGAGCTACCTTGATTCTGTAATAGATAAAATTATCTGGGGTTGCTGCTTTTAAAAAGGGATCTGAAGATCCTTTGGAATAAAAAGTGCTGAGGAAGGGTCAAGTTGCTGGTTCTTCTCAAGACACTTCTCTCTTCTACTCCCCTTTAGGTAAAAGGGAAATGCACCACTGACCATATCTCTGCAGCCGGGCCCTGGCTCAAATTCCGTGGCCATCTGGACAACATCTCCAACAACCTGCTCATTGGTGCTATCAACGTTGAAAACGGCAAAGCCAACTCTGTGAGGAACGCGTTGACCCAGGAATTTGGGCCAGTCCCAGACACAGCCCGTTACTATAAGGTCAGACCTTCTACTGATGCACTCATTCTATAAGGGTGTTGACATTTTCTGCAGTCTGTGCCAAGGCAGAGCCTATCTCTCACTGTTCTCAGTTAGCAGCAGCTGTGAAGTCACTCAGTGTTGAGGCCTTTTGTTGGGACTTGGTTCTGATGACAGCTCCTGTGGGGAGATACTCCTCCAACCCTGTGAAGGGAAGAGGGAGGAAGGTCTCATGACACAGAAGGCACCAGAAATCTTCAACCTCTCAGCACTAAATGCCTTACTAGATATTGGTGCCATCAAACTGTGTCAAAGTCTTACCTGCTGGAGTTTCTCACATGTGACAAATCTGATGTTTAAGAAAAAAATCTTATCTTGTCTCATTCCTTCTTTAAAACTTAGCTTGCCCCCTCAGGAAATGTCCTTTCACCCACTGAGTAACTTGACAGTGGTCCATGATTTTTTTTCTTCCAACAGACAGAAGTTGCAGCTCTTGGTGTTGATTCCTGAAGGAGGGCAGGCATCATGGCTTGCACAAATGCAGCCCTGCCACGAGACCCCAGAAGGGAAGGGGGCTGCAAGGCTTTGCTCTAGATCCTGCAGGCAGTCCCCTTCAGCCCCTGTTGGACAAAGATGCCAATGCCCAGCTGCTCAAGGGCCTGTTAACTCCTTCATGTCTGTCCTTCATCAGAACCAAGAGCCCTTTCTGGGGGTACCTTCCTCAGCAGTGTCATAGTGTAGCCATGAAATTAGATGTGTATTTGTTGTTAATTCCTAACTTGAGTGACTAGCCCGCACGTGCCCAAACCTGTTCCTTTTGTCACAGAAAATGGGTGTCAAATGGGCAGTTATTGGGGATGAGAACTACGGTGAAGGATCAAGCAGAGAGCACGCAGCGTTAGAGCCACGTCACCTGGGGGGCAGGGTCATCATCACTAAGAGCTTCGCCAGGATCCATGGTGAGTTGCATGTCCCTGTGACGTGTGAGAGCAGCGCGCACTTGGCGTGAGCAGGAGAGGTTTCCTATAGGAGTTTTGCTGTGGAGCATGAGAAGGAAACTCTCATCTGCTGGAGGCCGCATGATACCTCTTGCCAGGAATCCCATTCCATCTCTAACTAGACGTGCCACAAGTGGAGACACTGGTTTTGCTACACCAAGTGTAAAAGTGTTGTTGGAATGCTGCCGTGAGAGGTCCTGAGCACCCAGAAGCTAATCTTGATCCTCTGTGGTGCGTTACGGGGGGCTCAACATGAGCTTTGTGGTTTGTTCTCTGCAGAAACCAATCTGAAGAAGCAGGGTCTGCTGCCTCTCACCTTTGCCGATCCAGCGGACTACAACAAGATCCATCCTGTGGACAAGCTAAGCATTGTGGGCCTGGCAGACTTTGCACCTGGAAAGGTACCTGTCTGCATGCCTTGCCCCCACACTTGGGGGGCAGATAAGCCCTGCTGCCTGTAGGAGGGAAAGGGCAGAGTGGAGTGGGGTGGTGTTGGAGGCCTAAAGCAGCACGGCCAGCCTGGCAGCTGTGGTGGCCAACGAGCAGCTGTGTCAGGATAGTCTCAGTTCCTGGACTTGCTGCCTTAGGCGTGAGAAGTGCTCTCTTCCATGCTCATACGGGAAGCCCTCTCTGGGCTGGAATGTTCCACTGGCCAAGTCCTTTAGCAGTGTAGAGGTTTTGCTGTGAGAGGCTTTGGCTAAGTTGCTCCCTGGAAGAGACTGGGGAAAATAAGAACCATTTTCTTTCCTTAGCCTCTGAAATGCATCATCAAGCATCCCAACGGGAGCCAAGAAACAATCATGTTGAACCACACCTTCAACGAGTCGCAGATAGAATGGTTTCAGGCTGGCAGTGCCCTCAACAGAATGAAGGAGCTGCAGCAGAAATGAAGTTTAAGTGCACATGTTGCCCGCAGTGCACTGGACTCGATTCAGCTTTGGCATTTTCATGAAAGTGCAATTCCACGCCTACTGTTGGAATAAATGTCTGATCAAATGTAACCATAGCTTCCTTTTTGTTATGGTACTTCCTCTTCACTGACAGTATGAAAAGGGAGTACAGCTAGGCTTACTTTTGTCTTCTAAATTCCCTGCTCCCTTTTTCTATTTTGGCTCCATTTCATTTGCCCCACAGTTATTTATATTTGGAGAGATGACCAGCTAAGGTAGATTTGTCTGCTCAGTTGGTTGTTTTCTGCCCATTCACTTTATTGATGGCTAAAGACTTAAAAGGAAAATAAAAGACTGTGACCATCTTTTCTGCCTCAAGTCTCTTGTATTCATGATCATCCTCTTCAGCCCCTGCTTCACTTTCACTGAGAGGGGGAAAGGAACTTCTCCACAAAGATGGGAAGGTATCAGTTCCTCAGCTTTTATTCTAAGCATAAGTCCATGCAAAAACAAGCAGAGGAAAAAAAGTCACAGTGGCTCATCTCAGTGACCATCTCAGTGGTCTAAAAGCAGTAGAAGCAGGTGCCTTGTGCACAGTACCCACTGCCAGTGGCTCAAACCTGGCCCCTCCTTCACAGCTACATTCCTGTGCAGAACACTGTAGCCAGTGGAAGCAGAATGTGCAAGGAGCAAGTGATTTCCCCTGCTCTCCCTGACTTAGGCAGGTGAAGGGCCTTCCTCGAGCTGGCTCACCCGCTCTAGCGAGAGCCTTCATGTCTCACTGTCATTGTGGTGTCAGTCCATTTAGAAGAGGCTGTCAGCACCTCCGCTGCTCCTTTGTGCAGCTTGTGGCAGCTCCGACCCCCGTGGAGGGGGAGCTGAGAACACCTTCCTGGAGGCGCCCAAGGGCCCAAGACTCTCCCTATGCAAAGCCTCCCCAGACAGCCCCAGGAGAAGCTGCTGTGTGTGCTGAGGCTCTCAGCTCCTTCATGCAGATTCCCTGCCCCTCCAGGCCCCTTGGGGGTTCCTGCAAACTGTTTCTTTCCACAGTGCCAGGATGATTGCAGGTCCAAGCAGCACTGCTGTAGAGCCAGCATTCAGGGAGCTTATTGTCTGCACAGATGGATCTCTGTTACTATGTGAGCCTAAAGAATTCTGTCTTTCCTTTTGATTAGAGCTATGCACCAGGAATAACAGTTCAGAATTAAGGGGTTGCAGCGGCGCTGCAGGGAGGGTGCTGGTGACTCAGGCTTTGTTTTCACCATTGGGGGCTAGCAGAGCCGCTATCCCAGGGAATTATACTCCCTTCCTGCCAACTGTGCCTGCTTTGTAATTACATACAACATCACCCTCTTGGCACGGAGCCCTGCATAGATTTCCCTCGCTGGTTTGTTCCCCTCTTTCCTTTCACTGCTGTCACAGGGGCTGATGGCAATTCTTTGTTACTGGCTGCTCCAGCACAGTGAAGTGTTAGTCTCCCCACTAAAGAGTGTCTGCCCTGAAATACAAGTAGCTGAAACTCCAGGAGACGACTTTTTTTCCTTCCTGCCGGCCAGGAAGCTTAGCATTTCTCCACAATATGTACCGGAAGGCAGCCTGGGGTGGGTTTCTTTTTTTTAACTATTTATTCTTTCTCTGGTACTAACACACCCACACAAACAAGCATTCAGCTTACCAAAAGACACTGGTTTGTTTCAGTTTATAATTACATATTTTCAGTCAAACTCCAGTGAAGTTTAACTTAGCAGGCATAAACACAACCCACCTAATAAAGTATTTCCATTCACCATAATAAGCAGCCGATAGCTTTCCACAGTGGTCATCCTCACATTAACTAAGTTATTTTGGGGTAAATTATTCTCATTCCATTTTTCCATTCTCATTCTCAGTCCATTTTTCTTGGACTGACATCATCCATGAATCCATTTTTAGGAAGGTTTCATTCTTAGGAGACCATTATCCCAGGCTTCTTTGCCCTTCCAGAGGCAGCGCTTCCCAAGTGGTGAGAGGCCCCCTCCTCTGTAGCCTCCAGGATTTTACTGTTCCTTGTTGCAGTACCTGCAGAGCAAGAGCCCGCTCTGTTTCCTGTCACAAGAAGGGCAAGTTCTGCACCTCCAAGACCAAACTCTCAGCCAAGGAAGCATTACTCCACACAGGCATTTTCTTCTGCTTTCATTCACTGAAGTCAAATCCCTAAAGACCCCCAGTTTTGCCTCCCACACAGGAGACCAAAGCTCCATCTGAGTTTTTTGCTGCTGGGCTCAAGACTTTCTGTGCCCGTAACTTCTACATCTCAGTAAAAACATTTCTTGGAAGCAACTGCCTTGATCTGGCAGGTTGGAAGCTGAAGGGGAAACAGAAAGTGGCAGGTCTAATTTCTCATTCAGCTTCAAGGAAGCAATGAGCACCACCAGGATCCCTTAATCCCCCAAAACATTCACCAGAAGGACTTTCTGCAGAGCACATTCAGGTTGCAGCTAACTGTTTGTCCACCATGACAGGAGGCCCAAGCCGGGTTCACTGATTGATCCCTGTTCATAGAGAGAAAAAGAGAGCATGTGATTTTAAACTGTGAAGAGAATACAGGAATCATTTACTCCTGTATAAAATAACGATATAAATCCCACCCTCCCAAATCCGCCCCCCCAAGTACTGATGAAGCATTTATTTTTTTCTTCTCAGAGCCTGCACAGCACCGATCCAAACTCCTTTAATCTTTGACAGTGCCACACTGAACGTTCACCACTTAAAAAATCAAGCCCTTGCTCCTTCCATTTCCTGACTCTGCTCACTGCCCAATATACTCTCAATAATAATCTGATTCTCACTGCAAGAAAACTGCGAGATTTCACTGTTTACTCCTGACCTTCTGTTATAGTGAACTCAGTTCTTATGCTAAAACACTGCAGGGGAAAAAGACTCTTGTGAGCCTTGATGTGATTCTCCTAGCTCTGTATTCCTTGCACGCTCATTTTTATCTGCAGATTCTACATCTAAAGTCTGTTTTAAATCAGCTTCCCCAGGTTTAACTCCACTAACAATTACAATTTGTTACAAAGAAAACAGAGCAAATACACTGAGTACAAGAACACACATCTCATTTCTCCCATCTTCCACCCCTTTCATTCTGTGATTTTCATTGCTCCCTGGTCAATTTAACTGAACCAGTTGCTTGGAAACAACTGCCTGGAAAAGGGATGTTATTTTAGACACAGAATAAACCACAAGGTTTACAAGGCTGCATGAACTGTACACATAGTTACCACAAGGGTGTAGGGTGCCTCTTTCTTCTGGACTTCTTCTGTGGCATTTGAAGTGGAAGCCTCTGCTGAGCTTGGCCCCGTAGGGGACGTATCAACAAACGTTTCATCCATGACACGGAAGCGGACCTCTTCCCCAATGTCCATGTACAGGTCGTGAGCCCCTTCTTCTGTTTCGTACTCCCACACCCACACCTGCTCTGCTTCATCGCTGGCCGGCCCAAGGGTAAAGGACAAAAACAGGCAGCACAGGAAATGATTGGCACCCTACCCAATAGGGCACTTTCTTTGGAGAAGGGACTCTCGATCCAGGCAGCTTTTCACAATTACTTCTCTAACTGCAGCTCACTGGCCTTGATCATCCTCTGCACCTTCCAGGACCCCAATCTTCTCTTGGATTTTCTTCTTTCAAGGTATATGCTGATGGGACCCTCCCCCCAGAAAAACAAAAAACTAATTAAAAAAAACGTCAAGCGTAAGAGCATGACATCACCTACTGCAAGTAAATGTGCCCTGCAACAGCTTTTGAAAGGAAGCAGTAAAGCTACAAGAGGTGCAAAAAGGATACAACTTAGCTGGTTGCTGCAGGGATTCTGGAGGGATGACAATATCATCAAAGAATCCAAGAGAAACTGCAAAGAAAAGAATTTGATAAAGACTGAGACTCTTCTTCACAACTTAGGTACTGTAGCAATCCCCAAATCACGATTCCTAGGCTCATTATCCTTCCTCTTTCAGGAAGGGCATGTGAGATTATGCAGGGATTATTCCTTGAGCCACAATATTCAATTTCAGCTGGCAGGAAAGCAAATCACCAGCTCAAAGTACATAAAGCAACAGAGGGCACAGTCTTCACGTTCATCGGAAAAGGCTCTTTGGAGCAGAGTCAGCAATGAAAGCCTTCCAAGAAATGAGTCAGATGCTCAAGAGCTCTGTGACAGAAAACAGCTTGGCAATCACAGATGTAACACACTAAGTAAAGAGCAATATAAAGCTGGAACAAAACTCTCCCCTGGAGATTCTGAGATTTCATGATGTGGAGTATTATGAGGTAGCAGACCTGCCCAAATTCAATAACAAGTGCACGCACTATAATCTCCTTGCCCTAATCTTAACAGCAGAGCAGAGGAGCTTGCTTCCATGGAAAACCCTTTCAGAAAAGGAAGGCAGCTCATTGACTACATATTTCATGGATCTGACAGCTCTTTGTGCTGGGAGAGAAGTTTCCATGCCATCTTCTCAGATACAAGAAATGATCATGGATTTTTCACAAAACTATGGGAAAGATATTTCACAGCAACATGATCCACCACTGCCACTGTAAACAATCAATTTCTGTTCAGTTGATGTGAGAAGATAAATTCAGCCTATGCTCCAGATGGGTTTACTGCTTGTTCTTCTTGGGCACGCATGAATGACAAAAGGCAGGGGGGCAGTACAGACAAAACCAAGTGCAGCAGAAGCAGCCAGGCTCAAGCTACTGACTATTTTTAGATCAGAATCAGAGCAGCGCTAGAGGCCAATAGAAGCCTTTAGCCAGCCCACACATAACATTATGCAACCTGAAATTGTAGTCTCTCAGTCAGGCCAAATGCTCTGCAGCCTCTCATGCACCCAGTGTCAGAAGTGCCAGCTTACCGTGAACGCCATCCTGGCTGCAGCTTTTAATTTCTCCAATCAGAATCTCATCCAGGAAAGGATGGAAGACCACATAGCGGAAATGCACTTAAAAGAAAACAGATCGTTAGTGTTATGTCCACAAGAGTGAACCATGAGCCTTCCCCAGGGCAGCAGCCATTAAAACAAAATCCCACTTCCTATCCGCTCTCTAAAATGCTGCACCGAGTCTCTATCTTTTTTTGCAGGAATAATTACTTCAGGAAAACAGGAGTCAGTATTCTGACATTAACTGTGTTTTGTATGAATTATGACAGCAGCCGATTGGAAGCTTCTTGTCCTCTGCTCTTCAAACTTACAGTAATTTAAATTCACAGAATATAACTTTTTAAAGTGAAGAACATGGAACATGGAGCAACTGAACTCTGCTTCAGTTGCAAGTGTTCTTACACAATGCTTGAAGGCCTAAAACATCAGCTGAAATGATACTTTCCCGTAATACCTCTATCTTCAACAGCAACACTGAATTTTCATCCCTTTAAAAATTCGATATCAAATATAAGCAACTAAGCTACTTTAACATAACTAGATTTTTCAAAGAGGTTAAACAAAAGTGTTTCTAAATAGTAGTTTTGTTGTAAATGCAAAATGCTTATGACAATCGCAGTCAAGTAATGCTTATGAGCTATTTAACATCACTTTAGTTGTCCAAACTCAGTGCTGCTGTTTTATAGAAAGCCAGGCTGCTACATTAGAAAAGAAGTTATTAGTAGACATCAACATTTATTAAAGTTTCTGAAAACTCTGAAATCGGGACAGTCCTTTACAAACTCAAAGAAAAAAAATATTGTCCTGATTCACTTCTATTTCAAAGACTAGTTCAAAGTTAAGAAACTCAATGAAAATCAAAATAAGCAAACAAGAAATCTGCTATTGTCTTTCTCTCTTACACCAGCTTTTATTTACAGGGAATGAGTTCTAGGAGAAATAAAACTTAAGACTGTGCTAACCCCATACAGTCAGGTCAGTTCCTTTCAAACAGGAAACATTTCATTTGCTCCAGCTACACTTCTGCATTGAAAACTGAAGCTAGCAAAATGGATATCTGCAGTTCATTTAATGTTTCAGCTAATTCAATTAAAGCAGTATGTGAG
>PTEX01000069.1:1448555-1492414 GCA_003342815.1 Eudromia elegans | reverse complement strand
AAAAAAAAAACCAAAAACCCCCCACTCACACACAAAAAAAACCAAAACTTATGCATTTATTTCTAGGTTCCATTTAGATAGATTTGACAAAAGTAAAAAGCAAAGAAATGATTATTGTTTTCTAAACAAAACAGCCAAACAAAAAAGAAAACAGCCATAAATTTATGCTGAACCAGATCTGCCTAACTCTCAGAGAAAAAAAAAAAAAAAAAAGATAGTAAAAGTCCCACTTAGGAAAATAGCATCAAATGTTGTCTGAAGGCTATATTTAGAAACATGTTTCATCTTTTTGGCTGGAGAAAATAACCTTCAAAATAAAAAAAAAAAATCAAAAGGCTATTAATACTTTTTTATTTTGCAGATTTTCAATCATTTTAAATTCAATTAGTCCTCTTCCTTATCCAACAAGTAGTTACATTGCTATTCAAAAAACATAAACAGAGATGGACTGCTGGTGAGAGACAGGACCAGGTTCTTAAAGCTCCATTTGTTTTATTTCAGGAAAGCAAAACGAAGAGAGGGGAAAAAAAGGCAAAGGAAAGACTCCTGCCATATTGCTCATGGTCTCCTATAAGTACAGAGTTAAGGCTGTGAGCTTCACTAAATTCCTTTAAATATAATTTACATTGAACCTAGTTTACATTTCTAGGTCACTAACATTCTGCAAAACCATATAACTGAGGGCAAGAAGAGACCTTTAGTATGTGAGGCACCATCTCCAGGGAATATGTACGAATCTTCCAGCTTTGTAATATCATACAGGCAGATACAGAGGCCAACATTGTACACAACCTGCTCGAAACAATAAACAAATAAATAAATAACAGTATATCAAGCAATCTACCAGTTAACTCTTTTCCAATTTATTTCTGCACTTTTTTTTTTAGGGAAAGCAATGAAAGAATGGCAAGATGGAAGGGGAATGTTTTGGTACTCTCCTTCAACAGCCCCAGCTCTCCTTCTAACTACTGAGAGGAACCTAAAACCTCTCCCTTATTCAAGTGTTGCAGGAGGATGGGTTTTTACTGGCACTAGAAAGTGCACTGCTACAAACCCAAAGTCAGCAATGAAAAATCTTGCCTGGCCAAGGTGGCAAACACTCGCCCATAGGAAGGGGCAGGTATCCCTCACTAATCTCACAGCCTGTCCTAAGGCCAAATAAGTGTCTTGCTAAAGTTACACTCTCAGGAGCCTCCAGGACTTGCGTTAGTCTCAAGAGCTGTGGGCACATATGAGGAAAACTCTTGCTTCCTTTGCCACTTCTGACACAGCTTCACAGCCTGCTAAGCTGGAGGCACCCATTGGTCATCAGAGGATGACAGTTTTGTTCTCCAAAACCTGCCTGATTCAATCTGCTCTCCACAACACGACATGGAGCTGGTTGCTCTTTTGAGCTCCCTTCACATTTGCCAGCTGCATTCTGAGTTTTGCATCTGTCTCATGCAGAAAGCTGCATGTTAGTCACAGTCCCAGGGGCTGCACAGAGAAACTGCGACCTGTGACAAAATGCTTTACTTAAATATTATTCTCCAATACTTTTCTCCAGTTCTCTTGCACTGTCTATTTTTAAATTTCCCCTTGGAGAGATTAGCTTGCACTTATTTTTTCCACTGTGTTACAGCTTGCAACCCTACACAGAATAGCAGCTACTCTCATTTCTCCTCAACGCTTCTCCACCACACGTGATTATCTCGATATCTTCCCATTACCACAGTATATTAGGAAAAAGAAAAAAAAATCCCCCACCCCAGATGATCAGTCTCTGTCACACAGCTGTCAGTCTCTGATACTTCAGCCTCCGGGACGGCCCTCACCTCTAAACTAACCTGATATTCCACAGACACTTCTCATCAGGAGGATGGAGGGCACACGCGGTCAGGGAGGGATGCGAGGAGGCCTCCATCACCCTTCAGGTGACACCCCCTTTTACCTTGTTGGCCAACTTTTTGTTTAGCTCCTCGGCAATGGACTCGTTGAGCTTCCTCTCGAACTGCCAGGGCGGAATCCTGACAGTGTCCGTCATCTCCACCAGGACAAACATGGTGCCTTGCCAGGGCCTCGGGGGAGAGAGAGCAAGCGGTCAGCGCGGCCGCCTCCGCGGCGCCCGCACCTACCGGCATCCGGGGGTGCCCGCGGAGGGAGCCGGGCCGGGGCTCGGAGGGGCGGGTGCGGGCGGCGAGGCGGGGACAGACCCGGAGGCCAAGGGCACCCCCGCGCCCCGCGGCGGGGCGGACCATGGAGCGGCCGTTGGGGCGCCACCGTTGGGGGGGACGGGACGACCACTGGGAAGGGAGCTCGGCGCCCCTCCGCCTCCCTCCCTGCCGCGAGGACAGAGCAGGGCCGCAGCTCTCCCCGCCCGCCCGCCCGCCGCGCCGCGCCGCGCCGCGCAGGGGAAGCAGCGGCAGCAGCGTCGCCCCTGGTACCAGCGAGGGGACCGCGAGTGGACCCGAGGACCGCCACGCACCCACCTGCCCCACGCGGCTCCGCGGCCTCCCGCGGCTTCCGGCGCCGCCGCCAATCGCCCTCGGCGGGCTGGGCCGGGAGGCGGCGCGAGGGGCGGCCGCGAGACCCGCTCCGCCCCGGGGGCCATTTTGTCCCGCCTCGGCGCGGGGCGGCCGTTGGCGGCGGTTAGTGGAAGCGTGCCGGGCTCGGGGTGCGCTGCCCGGGCGGGGGGCGCCGCGCCCTTAGCATCCTGCTGATAAACGGCTCCTGTCGCGGCCTGCCTAGGCCCAGCGTGCCGGCGGGGAGCGGGGACGGTGCCCGGAGCCTTCCCAGGTTACTGCCCGCATGCGGTTCCCGGGGCCGGTTCCTCTGGCCGCCTGTGGCCAGGCGGCTCCGGGTGCCTGCGGGCCCTGTCCTGTCCTGTCCCAGGCGCCCGGCTTGGAGGCGGGCGGAGCTCTGGGCACCGAGGTGACGAGAGGGGCCTCTGCGTGTGCCTTGCCTTACCTAGGCTGCCTTAGACGTTTATGTGCCCCGGTGCTTCCGAGGGGACGTGTTCCTGCGCTGCGGCAGTTAGGGGGATCAGTACAGTGCCTATAAAGAGCACGGCTATTGTTGAAATATGTTAGTGATTGCTTCTCCTAAAATAATCCATAGTTAACCAATTTCACCCTTTCATTGACCATTTTTGTCAGCTTTCATCAAGTCTGTAGTTTGTTTTTTAATAAACAGGGACACTCTGCATGTGTCTGGCTTGTTTGCATTTAGCGGGTGGGATGGGGAAGGGCCAGGAACGAGTTTTCCCCCCCGTCGTCTGAGTCCGAGAGCACCTGTCCTGGAGCAGCCCCTTGTTTCCCGGTAGCAGAGAGCGTCTGCACCTCTCCTAGGGCTGGTCCTTCAAGCCTTGACAAACCTATTCAGCTAGACTGGGTGGGTTTGTATCCCACTAACCCTTCAAAGGTATTTTTCACAATGGTAACCGCCTGAAGCTCAGGTCAAGGTTGTTATCAGGTATAAACTGGCATCATATAGAGCTGGAATAATTTATTCCAGATGGAAATGTAGGGTTAATTTAAAAAAAAAAAAAAAAAAAAGCTTCATCTGCAGTGCATTTTGCAGCAAACTAAGCAGCATGAGGGACTGTTGAAGACACGGAGATGTGCTAATGTCTGGAAAAAAAACTGTGAAAAAGGAAAGGAGACTCTTTGAAGTGTATTTTTAAAATAGGAGTCTCAAGGAAAAGCGAACATCTCCGTGGCTGACAGTCAAAACTGCACTGTCAGCACGATGGCTTTGATGCAGACGCTAAGTGTGTCATCCCTTTCGCCCCCAGTAGCGCGTACGAGGACAGTAATGAGTGTTTTAGATAAGGAATCATTAAATGTCGAGCAGCCTTGGTGCAGGAAAAGGAAAAATGATGTTGCAAGTGTCACGTCTGGGCCTTATTAACGACACATCTCTCTTGGTCAAATTCTTTCTGATCGCTTCACAATTACTCTTGTTTTGCCAGGACTTGCATGCTTTTTTAATAAACATGGCCCCTCTGCTTGTGTTTGGCTTGTTTGCATTTAGCGGGGTGGTGTGGGGAAGGCCAGGAACAAGTTTTCCCCTGTCACCTGAGCACAGCAGCAGCTGCCTTGGAGCAGCCCGTAGTTCCTCGGTTCTGAGCTCCTCAATGCAGCAGGCCCCTCTCTGCCAGGACACCTCAATCCAAATCTGCGGCATTTCTCGCTCTTCCCGTCCTAGTTCCAGAAAGCCCTTCAAAGGCTCCTTTCTCTTGCTCTACAGTTGCTGCTGCTCCAGTCTCAACAGCAGAGCTTTGCTGGCACGCGTGCCGCGGCCCTGAGCCTCGTGCAAGTCTGTCAGCCCAAGGTTTCACCTTGGAGCTTGAGGAGAGTGGAGTGCCTTTTGGGGCAGGTTTGTAGGTACTTTTTTGGAACAGAGAAAAGTTTCTGACCACTCTTCTGATAGCAGAGGGAAAACTTGGCTTTGTATCACAAAAGGAGGTGGAAGTTGGTACTATGTTGATCCCAGAAAGCTGATCACTTGGGCTACCTTTGTATGCCAGAACTAGAGGTAAACTGGAGCAGACATAGAGGGGAACGGGAGGCTGAATACCTAGGAGAACCTGGGAGGTTGAGAGGTGAAGGAAGCTTGGACAGAGTCATATCACATTTCCAGTCCAAATTTGAGCTAGTGTTTTTTCATGCTGCCAATAACCAAGTTTCATTGGGATCTGTTGAGTACCCTCTGCAAAACAAATGCATCTCCCTTCAGCTCAATCCACAGAAAAACAGCTGTGAGACCCGAAGGACTGCTGGGCTGCCTTTCCTACTGGCTTATGTTTTATGCTTAGGTTTGTGGTGTCTATCGAAGTGTAGACATCAAGCAAACTTTTCTAGGGTTGGGACATGCAGAATTTTTTGTCCTCGTCATCTCTCTGCTGGCTAATAGAGGCTGAACTCTGCAGTGCTTGGTGCTGAGGACGCTGACGGGATCCCTCTTCTCTAGGCAGCTGCATATTTTGGTGAAACTTGCAGGGATTCGTGTCATTGACAGGACCCTCGGGAAGCTGAGCGGCAGTGTGCGAGGAGAAAGCCGGCGGATGGCATGATGATGTGAGCTTCATTGCCTTAAGACACCAGGCCACAAACACTACCAGAGCTTGCCCAAAGTGGCAGTTTCTCAGCCTCCATCGCTAGTGCCGTAGGCTGTAGAGGATGATTTCCACTCTCACCCTCTCCAGACAACCCCTCTGCTCCAAGCTGAGCTCTGCCCAGGTCTTAGACGTGAGGGATACTGTACTGCTGCTACCTGTTTTTTTTTCACTGCAGGAATTACGCATTTCTAGCAGCCCTTGTCGCAAGCACCATCTCTAATGTAAAAACACAAACCAAAGCCAAATTTTATCTTGGAAAACACTGGAAAACTCAACTATTGATAGCAGCTCGGAAGTACCTTGTGTTTCATACTGTGGTTAAGGTGTCTTGGTGTTGGAGAGGGTGAACTCATCCTGTGAAGTGCTCTCTCTTTGTCCCAAGAGTATTGATTCGATGAGTATCCACAAATCCGCATAAGGGCCTGTACAGATGTTTACATTTGTAACTGTATCGAGTATCTGGAGTCCCTCAGTAGCATCGTGGCTTTCCAGTGCTTGGGAATGTGGTTCTTGCTTGTTATTTTTCTGCAGTCTCGGTTGCTGGAACCCAGTGCTTGCCTAAGGATGTTTCTGCCACTTAAAGAAAATGCCAGACATTTCTTATTCTGGCAGCTGTAGAGGAAAACTTGAAAACACGAGCTGAAGTTACCCAAAGGCTCAGAAACCAAGAGGGAAATGAAAGAAGTCCTCCCTCTCCCCCCCAATTTTTGTTTGTTTTGTTTAAAATATCCCCTACCTTCAAATTCCCATTATTTGGGGGGGGGGGGGGGCAGGAAATGACTCAGGAGCCTGAAGGAGGTGAGTGATAATTTGCCTCTACTGCTTTGGCCCCAGTTTGATTGACTCCAGCAGAGCTGTGTATCTCCTCACGTACAAAGTCCTCCGTCATCCTGCTTTTCTTCCGTCTCTGCAGGCGTCTCCAGCACCCTCACTCCCACACTCTTTTGATCTAAGCTTCCACTCTTCTCCTTTTATCATTTTTACATGTGTTAGACTCTCTGCTTTTTCCACTGCAGTGTGTGCCTAAAACAACCTTCTGGTGAAGTGCACTCCTGGTTCCCTGTGCTTTTCCTGTCTAAAGCCTTTAGCGACTACTTGGCAGAGTCAGGTTCTGATAATCATCTCCTGTTCAGTTCATCTTGCTTAGCACATGCTGCTGGGCCACAAGCTCTTTGCAGTTAGCCCTGCAGTACGACACGTAAGGTAGGAAATACAAATATTTTGGATATTCAGTCTACAAATATTGAATTTATTGTAGAAATTATTCAGTTTGCTTGCTTTGTGGCCCCTTGCTATATATCGGTGGTCTGCCTCATGCACTGACATCTCTCCAAGCTTCCTTGGCCACCCCAGCACGGCAGAGCAGCTCGTAGGGACCTGCCATTCAGGCACGAGCCAAAAGGGTGAGGCCAAAGGGTTGTTTGGGGCAGTATCTAGCTCATAAACAGCAAGTGCTCAAGGAAAAGGAGCGCGTGAGCGTGCCAGCCCCCCAGGAGGGGATGCTCTCGGAAGAGGATTCAGGCTGGAGGCTGAAAGAGCCGCTCTGCATCTCCTCCCTGTCTGTCAGCGAGGATCGGAAGGGTGAACTGGGCAGAAGTGCCTGGTGGGCAGTGCAGGTGATGGATGGGCTTGTGTTTTGTCACAGAAGGCTTCTGGAAAAGGTGCTATTGGGGTGTGAAGGGAAAGGCCAAAACCCAGAAACATTTTGATTTTTGGTGCTTCCTTGTTTGTAGGGGTCTTACCATAGGCTCTTTCTCTTCTATCCACATGCTTTTTTTTTTTCCCGTTTCATTTATTGAAAGCCATTTCCTAGCCTGATGAGAACAAGCTTCCCAGCCCTTGTGGCAGCGCTGCCTGGGTCAGCTCTCCCAGCAGCAGTGATGGAGGGAGCTGGGGGAGAGACAGAGCTGCCCTGGCACCCAGCGCCCCTGTCAAAGCGCTCGGCTCACCCTGGCCTCGCACCTGCCCCCTGGACGGGTGAGTTCAGAGACTGCCCCACTCCAAGCAGAGCAGCCCTGAGCCTGTCGCCCGGCCCTGCAACGTGCAGCTCAGATGTCATGACGCGGCTCTGGGGCTCATCACTGGAACAGGTCCAGTCGATACCATCGTGTTCAGCTGCACAGAATACACGGGCTCAGGGAGACGGTCCTGCCTGAGAAGCCAAAGCCAAGCCACAGGCATCCGCCACCAGGAGACACCTGTGACAGTGCCGCACAACACAGACCCTGCCCCAGCGGCGTTTGGGATTCCTGCAGGTTCGACTCCAGGATTAGAGGGACCTGCATGGGGAGGTGCAGCTGAGGTCTATCCTCCTGCTCCAGAGCGAGCCAATATCACCTAAATCCTGCCCAGGCTGGTTTTAAAAACCTCTGGCGACGGAGGCTGCGGTGCTTCCCCAGGCAATCTATTTGAGCAATTAACTCTCTGTTCGGTTCCAAAGTGCTTCCTAATGTCTAGTATCAATCTTGCTCCTGCAATTTAAACCCCATTACTCCTTGCCCTATCCCCGATGGATGTGTGCGCTATTGACTCCCAGGCTCGGTGCAGCCGGGGCTCATGTCATGCTGTGCCCCCGCAGAGGGAAGGGCTACGGTGGCTCTCCTGAATGCAACCCCGTTGGCAAAAGGCAGGCCAGAAAGAAAGATCTGCCTGGCATCAGGGGGCTAGAAATGGGCCCCCCAATAACACCCGGGTAGCCCTACGAGCACCGGTAAGGCGCAGGTGAGCGCAGCACCCCAGGTGCTGCCCGGCGCAGGGCCAGGTGCCAGCTCACACAACTGGGCAGGGCGCCTATGGGGCAGCACCGGGTTTGGGGTCTCGGGGACAGCGGTGTGAGCCCCATGGCCACCAGGGCGGATGAAGGGCAGAGCCGAGGTGGCCGCTCACCGTGGCCCCAGGCCTCCCCACAGCCTCCCTGCAGCAGAGCCGTGCGAGCAGCACTCCCGCACACCTGGCACATTACAGGAGCCCCCCAGCCCCTCCACACCCCCGCACACACTTGCTCCTTTAAGCCTGGAGCAGAGATGACCGGCCTAATCCCTCCCACCTGCGCGCTCCCCCCAGCCCAGCCCTGACGTCAGGGAAGGCGTGCGGCTCTGTGTGTGTGTGCAGCCCGCTCGCCGTACACACCGCGGGCACCGCCGCTCCGTCCAGAGGCAGCCGGAGCGGCCCCGGAGCTGGGCTGCATGCCAGGCGGCTGCTCCCGGCGAGCCAGCCCCGGAGCTCCCACCGCCCCGGCACGGATGCCTTGTAAATAAAGCCCAGCTCCCGCGAGCCAGGGATTGCTGAGGAGGTAAGGGGGCGAGCTTGCCCATGGCCAAGCTCCGCGTGCTGTGGTTCATCTCCTTGATGCTTTTTCTCCTTGGATGCTGGCGAGGTGTGCAGATGGAGGACTGCGTCCCTCCTCCTCGTCTCATTTGTTCCTCACCCAGCTTTGAAACAATAACTCCCCGGGCAGCCGCGGCGGCCGCCGGCGCACGCGATGTGCCTGGGAGGGGATAGCGGTGGCTTGGCCTGCCGGGGTCAGCCGGGGCCCGGCTCGGGGTGTGCAGCGGCGGGAGGGCATCATCCGCCAAAACGTGCCCGGTTCAGCCCACTTGGAAGCGGCATTGCCTTTGGGCTGCCGGCGCCAGTCATTCCTGCAGGCACCGAGTGGGATCCACAAAGGAGGAAGGATGGGGATGAGGGCATTCGCATGGGGTCTTTGAATGGACACTAGTTTAATTAAAAATAGGCGTCTGTCTCCCAGCAGCCTGGTCTTTGGGCTTGCTGGCTATGCACGTAGGCTTAAGAAGCACCTCGAGCCTCCATGATGGCTTCTCCCTTTGCTCCCCTCGCCGTGTGGCAGCCTGCTCGCTCTGCCACGGCCTCCCCGCGCACCCCACAGTGCAGCACTGACCGAGGGGGCTTGGCACACCCAGTCCTTAATGGTGACATTCATATTTCAGCGCTAACGAGGCTGCAGCGTAGCCGAGACTGTCTCAGCAAAGATCCTGGGAGTTGGGAGCAGGGTTGGTTAGGTGGGGAGGGGAAGCTCGCCAGGCATATTCTGAGTGAACGGAGGATTTGTTTTCCCGACGGCAATCCAGCCCGGCGGAGGGCTTTTTAACATGTGAGATATGTGAGGGGAATGGTTTGAGTTGTAATTTAGCTCTGAACAGCAGGATCCAGTAACCCAGAGCCCGGGGAGCAGGGTAGAGGAGAGGCATTCATTAGCATCGGACAGCGACAGCGTTTACAGAAACCTGCTAGACACCGAGGCTGCGATCCTGGAAGGAGGAACGGATAAAGGCAGCGGCCGCAGCACTGGAGGGGCTGGGGCAGCATCTGCGCTTAACCACCCCGAGAGCAGCCCCGCGGGGAGGCTCCGCAGAGAGGCTCCACCAGACCCCACAGGGGGAGCTCCGCAGGGAGGCTCCGCTGGCCCCCATGGGGAGGCTCCGCTGGCCCCCGCAGGGAAGCTCCGCGGGGAGGCTCTGCTGGTCCCCGCGGTGCTCGGCGCGCAGCACGGCCCGCGGGAGCGGTTTCGCCCTTGCCGGGGCGGGCGCTGCATCGGGAGGGCGGGCGCTCCCTCGCCCAGGCGCTGTCTAGACAGCGCGGGCTGGCAGCGGGGCCGGCCTCCCCCAGGACGAGGATGGCGGCAGGCCAGCGAGCGGCTCTGCTGCTCCCTGCCCGAGGGGCTCAGGAGGAGGCTGCCGGCAGAGCGCGGCGGAAAACGCTCCCTTTTATCCCTGCCCATGGGGAGGGTAAACCCGAGGAAGCACCGGTTCCTACACCAGAGGTGACAGAGAGGCAGGGAGGGAGACCTGGCGGGGACAAACAGCCGCGGGAGCAGCGGCGGGAGCCAAGCGGCAGGCAGTCAGCGGCGAGGCAGGGGAGCCCGAGTGCCCAGAAGGGGCGGGTGCGTGGGTGGCCAGCAGCACAGGGCATCGTATCGCACCCGGCCGGGCTTTGCTTTGGAAGTGCCCAGGAGCCCCCAGCGCGTCACGGTCCCTCGAATGCCCCCGGTGCATTGGGGGAGCACAAAGAAGAGCCGCTAAGGGCATCAAGCCCGTTAAATGGGTCAGAGTGCCGTCTGGGGTCTTCCTTTGCTGCCACCAGTGCTTGGAAGTGGTGGACAGGGAGGAGCAGCGAGGCTGGTGCCGCTTCCAAAGACTCCTTACCCTTCTCGGGGAGTGGGGGGGGGGGGCCTGAAAGGATGTTTGGTTAAACCAGGTCACAGGCAGCACCTGAGTCACGGCGCTCTGAGCTGAAACGGGGGCGAGAGCGAGCAGGGAGACGACAGCGCTTTCTATTTGACACCCGGCATCTCTTTGAGGGGAGCGTGATGAATGGGGCGCTTGGATCTGCACATGAAAGGCGACGCGTCTAGTGCCTGTCGGCGGTAATTGGCCCGGGCTTTGCGTAGTCTCTGACGGAGCGCGGCTGCCTGTCAGCCCCGCTCCCGAATGCTCCCTTGGAAAGACACAAAAGCTGCTCTCGCTGCCACCGGGGCGCCTGAGAAAGAAAAATAAATTGCAGTTTTGCCAGGGGGGCAGGGGGCTTCATGCATGGATTGGGTCTCTGGGGAGGAAGGTGGGCACACACACATCCTCCCTGGTGCCCCGCCGGGCTGCTGCCCGCTCCGCTCGGGAGACCTGGATTCCATCCACACGGCACGGAGCCGGTGCGTGCCGGAGCGGGGCTGTCTGCGGTGCCGTGTGCCAGGCCGGGAGAGGCCGGGGCTCGTGCAGGATGAGCTCTGAGCTCTCCCTCCGCCCCGCTCAAAGCCTGGGGCGACCGCCGGCAATGGCAGAGCGGGGAAAGAGTCTCTGTCCCCCAGAGCACCCCCCGCGTGTCGCCCGCTGCGAGGGCTGCGGTGCTGCCACTGAGCTGTGGGGAGCACAGAGGGGAGGGCGGGGAGGCTGGGGGGGGCCTCCGCTGCTCCGGCTCCCCTGGAAGGGGAGGAGACTCCGGAGATGACACGCTCACAGCTCCCCTCTTTCCGCAGCCCTTCCTTGCGCGGGTTTAATTTCCTCGGTTCCTTTGTTTGCTGAGGGATTTAAATGAGGTTGGAGCTGGGCTCTCGCGCCGGAGCGCCCATCGTGCCAGCGCTCCGCATTCATCTTGCTGACCGAGAGGCACCAGCGTGGCCGTAGCCTCAGGCACAAAGCTTGGCTCCAAACCAGGGCGCTCCACAGGGGTCCGGCATGGTGGTCCCCAGGCAAGACCTCGGATAGCGTAATGTAGCTGGGGTGCAAGCACCATGCAGGAGGAATCCCCTGTCACCTCCTCCCTTTTTGCCACCCAGAAGTGTGGAATCATGTGGGTTGCAGGGTGTCCTGGGGGGTCTCTGCCCCAGCCCCACACACTTCAAATGGTGTGAATTCCAAGTTGGAGCAGGTTGCTCAAGACCTTACCCAGGCGAGTGCTGCCTGTGCATCTCCAGGGATGGAGATCCCGCTGCCTCCATGTGCCCGTGTCCCCATTCTCATTCCTGCCTCCGATGAGCTGCTGCCAGGCTTCAGGTTCTCCCTTTTGCTATACAGGGTTTCTCTCTATCTTTTTGCACACAATGTCCCCACGATGAAGCAAGCTACTCATGTAGTAGAGACACGTTTTTGTGGCTGCTCCTGTTTGGGAGAGCTGGAGACCCGCAAGCGCCTGTCGTGTCCCTGGACAGGAGTGCTGAGCTGACGGGGCGAACACAGTGGAGAAGCGCAGCTCACCCTGCCAGCAGCACCCACTGGTCCCCTCCGCCGCCACTCGTGCCAGGGAAGCTCGGCAGAGCAGGGTGAGACGAGCACCCTGCTGGTGCCGGACACCGCGTGGTTGAGTGTGTCCCCTGCAGGACAGCGAGTGCAGGCGGCGGGTGCCGAACTGGGCGTCCCCGCGCGGGGCCCAGCAGTGGCTGCTGCTGTGGGGATGTGCTTGCACCAGCCCCATGCAAGGCGCCGTGGCGGTTTCTTCATCCATGAGGTGTGGAGACAGTTCCCACCAGGTCACGCTGAAGCAGACTGGAGCAGCCGCCAGTGCTCACACTACTCAGTGGGGATAAACGGGAGGGAGGAGGGTTGGAGCCCCAGGTCTTTCCTTAGCCACAGCACGAGGCCTCCTCTGTGTGTGTGTGTGCGCGCGTGCGAACACGTGCCTTCTTGCCTGCCCGAGCAGAAGCAGCGGCAGGGGATTTGCCATGTGGGTGCTGGAGCTGACAAAGCTGCGGCAGGAGCCCTGCCTGCTCCGTGCGGGATTGGGGAGCGCCCGTCTTCCCTGCAGCAGGAGCCCTGCCTGCTCCATGTGGGATTGGGGAGCGCCCGTCTTCCCTGCGGCAGGAGCCCTGCCTGCTCCATGTGGGATTGGGGAGCGCCCGTCTTCCCTGCGGCAGGAGCCCTGCCTGCTTCTCCTTGCTAACAGTTTGCCCAGGGTGCAGTTATCCAGGTTAAACCCTCCCCCTTGTCCCTGGGCTGCTGGGGAAGCCCAACATCCACCTCAGCAAAGACGCACGGGGCCCAGGCGTGCCATGGTAAAGCCCAGCAATTCCCATGGTGGCCACACCACAGCATCACCAGGCTTGATGAACGGGCCCCCCAACCCCACTACGCTTCTCCGGTGCTCCAGGGTACCCCAGTGCCCAAAGGAGCCAGGAACGATGGCGTTGCCTGGGGTGGAAGGGTCAGAGCGAGCTGCCTTGGGGCTTCGCACGAGTCATGAGCAGCTGCTGCTAGAAAAGCCAGCAAGCCCCAGGTGAAGCCAGAGCTGTGCCTGGTTTAGGGTCTGGGGACGGGCATGCGGCTGGCGCGGGGACGATGAGCTGCCCTGAACCCGCAGCTGCTCCAGAAAATGTCTCCCGCGCCTTTGGTGCCTGCTATTTTTGGTGTGGAGGTGACCCCCTTTCACACGTCCCCCAAGGACTCTGCTTCTCCAGGGGCCGCGAATGAGTCAGAAAGCGAATTAAAAAAACGCAGGGTTTCCTGGAGCATGAGGCACGCTGGGCAGGGTGAATCCCAAAGGCGCCAGGTGGCCCTGTGGGGTTTTGGGGACGCGGGGTGCAGGACACACACGCCCCAGCTCTGGGTGACAGGGAATCCCCTGGCCAGCTGCTCGATGGATGAGTCCCTCGGCACTTCCGGAGCAGCCTTCTGTGCTGGTCGCTGGGAGCTTGTCAAGCAAATGGAAAGGGAATCCGAGAGCCGAAGAGGAGCACCGGAGCACCGTCGCCATAGTGCCTGGTGTCCTGCAGAGCCACCGCTGGCTGCCCCAGGGCCGATGTGGTGGGAGCTGTGCTCTGGGTTAGCACGAGGCCCCGCAGCGGGCAGCGCCGCCGAGGGCTACAAATCCAAGGGAAGGGCAGGGGCTTGGCTCTGTTTGGGGTAAGAGTGCGGTTTTATTGAGGGCGGTTTTATTGCATGGGCTGCGTCTTTTTCCAAACCCTGAAGTCCCGGTACAAACCGGGCCCAGCTGCTGCTGGGAACGGGAAGCACCTGGGATGGTGGAGGAGGAGGAGGAAGCAGCCATCCCGTGCTGCTGCCGAGGGTGGCATGAGGACACTCAGCACTGTGCACACACTGCCGGGTGCTCTGCGAGAGCCCCCGGCGCCCTTCCAGGTGGGAGTATCCGGGGGTTGGAGTCGGGGCCTGAACCACCGGGGGATCACCCTTGCCTTGGTGCCCGCTTCCCATCTGAGAAAATAGGGGCAAACGCCCTCTCCTCCCCTGTCAGCGCATTGCCATGGTGGTTTGCTGGCGCGGGCGAGATTTTCAGGTGCTCCCAAATGACAGCAAGGGCTCTGAGTGCTGCTAAACTGATAATCTCCTGTCAGTTTTCCATGGCCAGAGTGTGGGGCTTAGAGATGAGGTATCTTGTCCCCTGTGGAAAAACCTCAGCTACTGCTTCTGGCCAGACCGACGGCAGGGAAGCATCTGGAGACCGGCTTCCAGCAGCAGGAGGATTGCGCTGCTCCTGAGCCAGCCGGTCAGTGCCTGGCAAAAGCTGCTGCGGAGATCTCTTGAGTTACCCTGTGTTCATTACTGCTGTTACCGCACAGGCCTCAGCCGGGCCTCGATGGCACCATGCGCGCGTGGGCGATATCTCTGCAGGAATGGGCCCTGCCTGCTGCGTCTGCACTCAGCTGACCCGTCCCTGCAGCACTCTGAGCCACGGGCCTTGTCCCCAGACAAAGACCGTGACCAGAAACACGTGGTGCTAACGCTGGAGGAAGCAACCAGGCACGCTCACCCCAGGCACGCTCGCCCCAGGCACGCTCGTCCCCTTCTCGCTCATCGATGCACTCCAACACCCAGGGTTCCTATAACACAGGACGGGACTGCCCGGGAGATGGCAGACGCTGGGGTCTCTGCCGACCTGCGGCATGCGGAGGCGGCACCAGCAGCACCCGCAGCCCTGCGAGTGAAGCGCGTTTCCCTCAGGGCTCCCTGGGGGAGCGGCAGTGCCCGCGGGGGCTGCTAACCGTGTCTCCCTTACCCGCTAGGTCGCCGCCCGTCGCCACGGAGCAGCCCGCCGGCGCCGCCATGTCGTCCGACCCCGGCGCGCCGCCCGCCGTGCCGCCGCTGCACTCGCCCAAGTCGCCCGTGTGGCCCACGTTCCCCTTCCAGCGCGAGGGCAGCCGCGTCTGGGAGCGCGGGAACCTCCTGCTGCGCGACCTGCCCAGCCCGCTGCCCACCAAGAGGACCAGGACGTATTCGGCGTAAGTAGCTCGCTACCCTCAGGGCCAGGGCCGTGGTCTTCCTCATGGGAGGAAGGCCAGGCAGGCTCCGGCTGGGTTCGGCAGTGTTTCTTGTCTCCGGTGCTATTTGTTTGGGAACATGCAGCGTGCGCAGCACGAAGGGGCTTCTGCAGCCCAGGTTTGTGAGTGGTAAGATCCCACAGTCCCGCGTGGGCAAGA
This sequence comes from Eudromia elegans, assembly GCA_003342815.1. Lineage (NCBI taxonomy): Eukaryota > Metazoa > Chordata > Aves > Tinamiformes > Tinamidae > Eudromia > Eudromia elegans. The sequence goes on along the minus strand of PTEX01000069.1, from coordinate 1,477,436 downwards.
AACACCCCGATTTTAACTATCCTTCAGGAAACCTCTGCTGCACCAGCACGCAGTGGAGCCACTCGGCCCAATGCTGCTGCGTGCCTGGCCTGCCTCCCAGATGAGCTCTCCTGCTCTCTCCCTCCCGCAGGACGGCTCGTGCCTCCGCCGGCCCCATCTTCAAGGGCGTCTGCAAGCAGTTCTCTCGCTCCCAGGGCCACGGCTTCATCACGCCCGAGAACGGCACAGAGGACATTTTCGTTCACGTCTCTGAGTAAGTGCTGGGCAGGGGGCCCCGTGGCCGTGAGCCTCCCGGGGGCACAACCTCGGGTGCCCGCAGCGCAGCCCGCGGGGCTGGGGTGGGCGTCCGTCCCGTGGCGCCGTCCCCATGGCCCCTGCTCTCCCCGCAGCATCGAGGGTGAGTACGTGCCGGTGGAGGGGGACGAGGTGACGTACAAAGTGTGCCCCATCCCACCCAAGAACCAGAAGCTGCAGGCGGTGGAGGTGGTGCTCACCAACCTGGCGCCGCACACCAAGCACGAGACGTGGTCCGGACAGATCATCGGCTCCTAGGCGGCCACGGAGTGGCCGCAGGCCTGTTCGGCCAGCAGGCGCCCACGCCGGAGGCCGGCCACACACAGCGAGCGGGGAGCTGGGGCTGCCCCGGGACGCGTCAGCCTGTACGATCGGTGTCTTTTCTACGGTTACCGTCTCCTTTCTGTCTATCTGTCTGTCCTTTCCTCAGCCCCCTGCCGCCCTCCAGCTCGGCCACCCCCACGGCCCCACGGCCCCCGGGGAATCGGTGCAGGAAGGTGCCAGGGCCACGTGTGGGGCTGAACATCCCTGAGCTGCGATGGGGCAGTCAAGCCCTTCCCGCCCCCTTCCCTGTCGCTCGGGTCTCAGATCTGTCACTCGTCCAGGAGACAGGTGACTCCTTTCCATGTTGTTTTTTTTTTTAACGTCTCCACCAGCTCCGAGCGGGATGTGGGAGGGACGGGCACCCCTGGACGAGCAGCCTGGGTTAGTTCCTGTGAACCCTGGCGTGACTCGGGTTTTGCAGGTCTCACTGCAGGCAGCCTCGGCGGCGAGCGGTGCCACTGAGCGTGCACGTCCCCACGGGGGCTGGGGTGGGGGTCAGTGCTTGGCCGCACCGTGAGATGGGGACGTGCTGCTCCACGAGCTCCAGAAGCAAGAAGAAAAGAGAGGCTCAAAGAAAGAAAATGCTGAGTTTTATGGGGCAAAGCTCCTAACGCTCAAGGGAAGGTGCTCAGGGTGCATTGGGCGTCCGCTCGCTACAGGCTCTTGCCAGGCCCCGTTGCCAGCCCCATGGGTGCCCGTGGCCCCACAGCAGTGACAGGGGAGGACTGGTGCATAGCCAGCAGCACCATCTCTCAAGCCCTGAGGGCTGAGCCCAGGAGCAGAGCAACCCCTGGCCTCAGGGGCTGAGCCCGGACAGACCCATGTCACGGGCGGGCGATGCACTTTCCTTGGACCGAGCTGAGCCGGCTTGGGGGGCGATGGCTCCTTCCCCCTCCCATCCCCGTCCCCCAGCCCCGTGTGCGTGTGTGTGTCTGTAGTTTGCTGTGGGGTGGGAGGAGAGGGGCTGAAGGGCCGGGATGCTCGCAGCCCCCGCCGCGGTGCCTTCCCGGATGGTGCTGCCCATGCACTCCTCCCTGCCCTTTGGTGTAGACAAGGTCTCATGTACAAAGCACAAACTTCGAGTTTTGGTCTTGGCCGCTGTGTCCTGGCCAGGCGGAGCCCCGCGCTCGGGAGGAGCAGGGAGGACGGGGACCATCCCCGTCCCGGTCCCCTGTGGGAACCGCTGGCACCGTGGGGCCTTGGCACCGACGGAGAGCAGAGGCCTGACCAAGGACCCGGGAAAAATTCAGCGCAGCCACTGCCAAACAGGCACGTTTTCATTCTCAACCTTTCTGCGGCAGCAACGCGGGTCTGCCATAACAGGGGGCAATGGCCACCCTGCCCAGCGCTGTGTGGGGTGGCTCCAGGTGACACAGGTTGGGGTCCTGCTGCCCCGAACCCCAGACTTGCTCTGGGTGCCTTGGGTCTCCCTAAACCTCCCCCTGCTGTGGACTGAAGCCCAGCCATCCCCCGGGGCTTCGGTGACACCGTGCTCGCTCCGGCCTCCCCGGGCACGTGGGCAGCTTGGCCAAGACAAACGTTGTTTTTTTTTTGGAAATAAACTAAAACCCTAGAATTGTTGGTGTTTTTACAACTCTAGTGTGCTTCCCGCCTGTCCGGCCTCGTGTCGACCTTTGTAACATTGGCAATAATCCATTAAAAGTGACTTTCCCGCGTGCCTGCCCACACCGGCTCTGTGTGCGCGCGGCACGGGACGGAGGGCGGCTCCGGGGCGGTGCGCGACGGCTGCTCCATGCCAGGAGGCTGCTGCCTGCCGGGAGACGGGGGCACGAGGCTGGTTGCATGCAGGAGCAGCCAGGAGCCTGTCCGGCCAGGGGGCTCCGCATGGTGGGTGTTGAACCCCACTGCTGGCCACAGGACCATGCGTTGCTTCCTGCCTTCCCCTTCCTGCGACTTGTCCCCAGCGCCCAAGTGTCCTGGCAGAGCCTGGCACAAAGCACACACTCCCTGCAGGGTTGTTACAGCTTTAATGTGGTTGATTTTATATATATATATACACATATAATATATATGCACGTATTTAAATATATTTCTTATTTAACAGTTCGCGTCTGTCAGACAGGAGCTGCCCGTCTCGCAGGGGTACAGGGCCATATGGCCACATGGTCACACGGATCCCACTGCGGTGCCCCCACATCCACCCACTCATGCACCGGGAAATCCTCCCCGCGCATCCTCACAGCACCATGGAGCACCCAGTCTCGTCTCTGCCACTCCACAGGGGCACCCCGGGGACCCTTCCACTTCCCAGCAGCCTCTTGCCCAGTCCAGTGTCCAGCCACCTCCACAGCAGCACCTCAGTGCCTCGAGAGCTGGGGCTCCACAGCGCTCCGCGTTCCCCCTCCTCGCCCTCCAGCAGGACACGGATCTCCTGGCGGGAGGTGCTCCCCACTGGCCTGAGCTCAGGGCGATGCCGAGGACACCAGGAAAGGGAAAGATCCTGGACTCAATTCCACTCCATCTCCACACTCAGCAATGCCACGGGAGCAGCATGGGACAGAGCCTGCCTCTCCCTTCAAAGACACCCGTCATCTCAGTGCCCAGGGCCACCGTGATGTCTTGCACCTTTACGGTCACAGCCTGGGCTTCAACATCACGGGGCTCTCTGGAGATCCTGCTGACTTGCAATACACTTACAGAGAAAGAAAATAAATCAAGAAAACCACACGCAACCTGATCCACAGTGAAACAGAAAAGGAGGACGCACAAAACTCGGCTCCTCCATAAAGATTGCCCTGGAGGGCTAAAAACAGTGGTCTGTGGAGAAAAGTACCCTGCATCAGGCTTCTCCAACAGGCCCCCTTCTCCCACTCGGAAATCCTGTCTGGGTGGAAGGAGGACCATGTGCATCTGTGAGGATTTCTGGATGCCTGGCAGACCAATGCACTCGTGCACACCCAATGGACTACGGACCTGATGTGTGGTGGAGTTAGGAGGTACGGTGAAATGGAGAAGAAAAGCACCCTGACGCTGCTGCCCATCAGCACACTGCTCTTGTGACCATGGCCAGGCAAGTGTACCGAGGTCTGCTGAGGCCCCTGCCAGTGCCAGGCCCTGGATCTAAAAGCACCAACAGATCTTGTCTGAGCAACCTGGTCCCTTGGGTAGGTGGTAGCCAGCTGAGAGACCTCTCAGCCCAGCTGCTAAGAAGCAAAGAGTAACTGGGCTACAAGGGAGAGGCAGTTAGAGTGCAAGCGAAGCAGGAACGAGAGGGAAAAAATGAGAGGAAAACCAGAGGACAGTAGCAGCTCAGTAGGGACACTGACACAGGCAGGGACATGGTGAGAAAAGCTTCCAGGGAAGCCATTTTTGAAAACACGTTGGAGAAGGACGTAACAGGACAGGAAGGGGATTTAGCCTGTGTTGTGGATGATTTGGATAGGCTGGGAACTGGCACATCAGAGGCTCCAACACCTCAACAACACGTGGGTGAGAAGACTGCTGGTATCTGATTCATCTTCCCATAAAGTGCCCTATGCCCACCGAACACCCAGGGCTCCTCCAGCCGGACCAGCTCTCACACTTGACAGCTTTGGCAGGACATGAGGCCCCTGCAGCCACTCTTTTACCACGAGGATCATCAGTTTCTTTAGGCACCTGAGCAAAATCCAGAGCAGGAGCACAGCCATTTCACACAATCAGAGAGTGGTTGAGGCTGGAAGGGACCTCTAGAGATTATCTAGTCCAATCCCCTCCTTCAGCAGGGACACCCAGAGCACGTGGCACAGGGTGGCATCCAGGCGGGTTTGGAAGCTCTCCAGAGAAGGAGACTCCACAGCCTCTCTGGGCAGCCTGTGCCAGGGCTCTGTCAGCCTCACAGGAAAGAAGTTCCTCCTCACATGGAGATGGAACTGCCTGGATTTCAACTTGCACCCATTACCCCTTGTCCTATCGCTGGTCACCATCGAGAAGAGTTTGGCCCCTGCCTTTGTACATTCCCCCCTCAGGTATTTGTACATATTGATCAGATCTCCCCTCAATCTTCTCTAGGCTAACCAGGCCCAGCTTGTTTAGTCTTTCCTCATACAGTAGATGCTTCCATCCCTTAATCATCTTTGTTGCTCTGCGCTGGACCCTCTCAAGAAGCTTCATGTCCCTCTTGTCTGGGAGAGCCCAGAACTGCACACAATACTTTATTAAATGTAAAAAAATACTAACTGCCAGGCCACATTAAAGGCCTGTCCCTGTGTGGAACTGAGGCAAGGGATGCACGCGGGCCCTGAGGGCTTGGGGCAATGTGGACACCGTGTCCCTCTCTGCTAGGGCACCACTGCAACAAGCTGGGGTCACTGCTGCCCCTTCCTACCAGGGCTTGGAGCCTTTGGCATCTTGCTTCTCCAGAGAGTGCCTGGAGCCTGAGCAGAGCCACCTTCCCTGTCAAAGGGAAAGAGGGAGAGAAACGCGAGATGCACGTTCCCTTGTGCGGAAATGTTAAGACAAACAGAGCGAGGAAGAGGAGAAAAAGGGAGGGAGCAGAGGAGGGCTGTGCACGCTGTCATGACTAACATTTCAAACGCTTTCAGATCAAGAAAGCAGGCAGTGCCTCCCACCCAGGCCTAGACCAGAAAGAGTGTCTCTGGAAGCAGGGGCTCTCTGCTCCCGAGCCATAAATGGGGTGTGCTGAAGGGCTGAACAACGAGCCCACCTTCTGCACGCCCACCCGCATTGGCACGTCAAATCCCGACCGGTCTGGAAGTGTTTTCCAGTCTACCCTGAGCAGGTTTCTCAAGTGAAGGTGCTTTTCCTCATGGGGGGAGAGTGGCAGGGAAGGGCTGCGGGGTCTCCTGGTCAGCACTCATTGGCTCGCTCCGGAAAGAAGATTTCCCGGCATCGCTGGACGGTGTCCTGGGGGGACTGGACACTATGTCCCACCGTTCGGGGATCATCATAGATTTCATAATCGTTCCCTCCCTGCAGGGGAAAATAGGGAAAGCATTAGCGGAGCCTCATTAGGGCCTCATCCAACAACTCACAGCAGCTTTCCTCCCGCCAGGAGCCCCCATTTGCTGCTGCGGCGCAGGTCGCACTGGTGTGAGATGGGAGTGCACCGGAGTGCGCCGGGCTCACAGGCAGCGCCCAGGCAGGCAGCAGCCCACAGGGAATGGGCTGCTTGGGCTCTGCTGGCTCCCTTGCTCTCCACAGACCCCGTCTCCTGCCCCCTCGCTCCCCCTCCTCTGTGCCACCACAGAGCATTGGGGAGCACTGCAACCCCTGGGAAAGATGGACCCTGGACCAGCACAGCTCATCTGGGAGGGCAGCTTAACCCCAGCCCTGCTCCTGACAGGTCTACCAGGAGACGGGGTGGGCACATCTGCCAGTGCCTGCAAGGGAAAGCACCAAGGGGGTGGCTAAGCAGCCGGGAAGCGTCATCCTCCCCCAGGCTAAAGAGAAGGCAAAGCCGCTCCTGGAAAGCCTCTCTAGGGTGCCTGGGGCTTGACTTCTGGGTCTGGGTGGCCCCAGGAACATCTGACCCCACCAGCGCGTGCTGCAGGGGGGCGAGCCCTCCTAACGCAGCCCCAGCACAGCAAATCCAGCGCGATTTCGGCCCAACCCAGCTGGCTCTGCAGACGCTAGCAGCCCGCTGCACACGCGCCCACGCGGCGGCATCGCTCCTCCTGCACCGCTAGAGGTCTGTCGGCCCCTGGCAGAGACTCCGGCACAGGCACCAGCGAGGGAGCAGCTCCGCACAGTGCTCGCCTGGACAAGAGACGAGGCCAAAGCGCTGGGCTCCCAGCGGGTACTCACAGGGGTCGTCTCGTTCCCGAAGAAGTGGATGGTGTCAAAGCGCTCGTCGTCAAGCACATTGAGGCAGTAGCGCTTGTCCCAGCCCTCCGGGAAGACGTCGAAGCTGATCATGCCGCCTACGAGCAGAGCCAAGGCCTGGGACGGAGGGCAGGGGGGACGCGCGGGGCCCTCCCGACACCGTGGCCTCCGCCTCCGATGGTGCCACAGCCCCTGGCTGCTCGGGGACCGTGCTGTTTCCGTGGCAACTGGCAGGGTGACCTCAGCAGCTGCGGTGACATCAGCGCCGCTCCGAGCCTCACGCGGACGCAGGCAGCAGCTGGCAGGCACTCACAGAGGGCAGCCACGAGACGCGGCCCCACTGGGCAGCCCCACTGATCTGGGGATTGGGCCCCCAGATCCACACCAATGCGCTCGGCCCCCAAGCTGCAGCAGGCGTGGGCGCCAAGCCCACGTGCACAGAGACATGGGCATCGGGTACCCCACCGGGCTCCCGTGCGGGCACCACCGAGGTCCGTAAAATGACTGCTCTGATGCTGCACAACCCCGCAGGCACTCGGAGCGCCCGGTGCTCCCACCCTAAAGGAAGGCTGGGGGAGGCATCAAGGCAGACGGGGACGCAGGCGGTGCGGGAGCTGTCCTGGAGGGCAGGCGCACGTGTGAACACGCCTGCACAGCACAGTCTGAACAAGTGGGAAGCCAGTCCTGGCCTGAGTGAGACCGCGTTATCCCCTGGCCCGCTTCGGGCACGCGCCAAGCCCGGGCAGCACGTGCCCACCCGCTGGGGTGCTCAGTGCCCTGACCCTGCCGCCCGTTCCCCACATGCAGGTGAAGGAGCCTGTGCGTCCAGCCCGGGCAGAGGATGCACCAGGACGCTGGGTGATCCAGGCAAGGCTGGTGGTGCTGGAGGGAGCGAGTGCCCTGGGAGACCAGGGACAGTCCAGGCTCACATGTGGAGCCTGCAGCAGAGCAAGAAATATCCCTGAATGCCTACATTCTGGGACAGTGCTCCAAGTCCTTCATCTTTTGGCATCCAGAGTTATTTAACCACAAAAAGTGCTGCGTTTCTCTGGGTTCTGTCCTTTCAAATAGAGCTGGGCAGCAGGAAGCTCCTGATGCAGCTGCAGTGGGGGTGGAATCAGAGGGAAGGGAGAGACCTGCAGCCAGGACCACAAGCACCATCCCCGCCCGGGGCAGAGCACGGGGCTGCAGCCAGATCTCCTGCAGCCTCTGGGGCTCTGACACTGGGAGCCACCGTGCCATGAGAGGCCCGTTTCCCTGCACCCCTGTTCTTGGATGCCTGACCTGAGCCACCCCACAACTCCCATCATCTTCTCTGTCCTTGTCCCTCGTGTCCTTAGGGGCACGGCTGAGGGCCCTTTGGCTTCCTCTGCTCTGACAAACAGCCCACGTTGATGCTGCAGGCTGCACAAGACACACTCGGCAGGACACCGAAGGGAGAGGGGAGGGAACACTCAGGATGGGGGATGCTCTTGGAAGACCACAGGGCCAAGTGCTCCGAACAGGCCAGGGCCAGGAGCGCAGCATCATCAGGTGCACACCAGCCCCGTCACCCCCTTGCCCTTTGGCTGGATTTCCGTGCGGTGCCTCCTTGTGTTAACACACGCCTAATCCTCTCTGCCAAAAGCCCCTTCCACATTTGGCCCCACACTCACTCAACCTGGTTTTCCCGCTCCTCCTCGCCACACCGCCGGCACAGCTCGGCCCCTCCTTCCTGCTCGCCCTCGCTACACTGGCTGCAGAAGCGCAGCCCCGGCCCGAGAAGCGGCCCTGCGAACGGCCGCAGATCCCCTGCCGCTTGCCAGCTCCGCAGCGGCGAAGCGTCCGAGGCTCCTCCTCGCTCACACTGCTGCATCCCTAGGGGAGCCCGCGCGGAGCATGGGATGTGTCTGGAGCCCCGCGGCCGCCCGACCGCTCCAGCCCGAGCCAGGCAGGCCTCCCGCACAGGCTGGCCCGGCACAGCCAAGCAGAGCAGGGCACAGGGCAGAACCCGTCTCTGTGGCTGGTTCCCTGAGAGGAAAACCTGCAGCACAGCTTGCTCTCTGCCCACCACCCTGCTGCGACCGTGACACCCCTGGGACAGCCCCCCAGCAACAGAAGCTCTCCCTGCTCTTGCTGGACTCCCCTGGGATGCACAGCTCCAACCAAGCCCCTGGAGGGAATAGCCAGGATCCTCTTCCCAGAATTTAAGGAGACACCAGGTAGAGAGGCCAGTGCAAGGGAGGGCAGCACCCTCTGCTCACCTCGAGAGAAGCGCAGGCCCTTGCCAGCAAACTCTCTCTGCAGAGCTGCCACGAACTTCTCCCGGATCCGCTCTTTCTACAGAGGAGAAGGAGAAACAGAGGAAAAAGGGTCTGAATGAACAGCTGGATGTGGCCAGTCGACTGTAACCTGTTGAAAGGAGCTCACTGGCCAGCAACTCTGGTGAATTTCTCTGCTCTCTCTCCACTCCTGCTCCCCACTTCCCTGAGTCCCCCGGGAACTCTCTGTGCTCTGCAGGGTCCTGAACACCCACCGTGCTGATGGCTTCAGTTCCCAGGGTCCAGTTCCCTCCTCCTCGAGAGCTGAACGCTGTCTAAGCAGCTTCCACCCCTCCCGGTGGAACAAGCAGCCCCACGGTCTCTCACAAGGACGCTGGCTTAGGCCAGCTTCAGCAGGCCCCTGGGAAGAGCAGACCACACGCACCCCTCGGCAACGAAATGCCGCTGCTTCGGCCTCCCAGAAGTCAGCTTCCCAGCCCAAACTTCCCAGCTTTCTTGACGTGTCTTGCAATGTCTGACTGAGCCCTGTTTCCCAAGGAAGCTCCCACAGGTAGAAACTGCTCCAAGGGCAGGCCAAACACTTCAGGGATCTGCCACGGCCCTCCCAGTTTGGGTCCAGCTCTTTTGCACATCTCAAGGAACACCGTTGGCAGCCTCATTGCATTGGGCGCCCCCAATGAAGTTAAATTCTCCCCTTTATCTAGGTCTCTCCTTAGACTTTCCGAGCAGCAGCCCTGTCTCCACCCGGTCGCACGTGTGGGCCTGATGCACAGCTTGGAGCTTGGCTCCTTCCCTTGGGCGGGCAAGAAGCAGCAAGGCCTAAGAGCTGCGACGGTGCAAGACCACAGAGAAGGGGAGGGTGCTGAGCCAGGCCCACACACCTTGTCCAGCTCGGAGAACTCGATCCGCTCCTCCGGTGTGCAGCTCCGACCGATGGGGGAGATGTTCAGCATCCCGTTGCGAAACTCAATGAAGGTCCCTCTGGATGCAGGCAAGGGCACAGGGTTACGCAGGCTTTTGCAACAGGGATAAGCAGAGAAAAACAGAGCTTCCCAAGGGAATGACTGCTCAGTGTCTGCGGGAACACGCAGCAGGAAACAAGTGTCCCCCATAGCTGCTTGTGCATCAGATACATAAGAGCCTTGAAGATGTCCAAGGGCCTGTGGCAGCAGACCAAGGCCAGGCTTCAAAAACCCTACTTAAAACCTCTCAGAGCTGACAGTTTTATGAAAGGAGACTGAAAGAAGAGAAATAAGCCTTTTTTTCTTTTTTTGTGTATGAACCTTGGGGACAAACTGGAGGGAATGGATTGAGGTGAGATGTTAGGAAACACTTTCTGTTGTTATAATAACTGCAAGGGCAGCTGTGATCCAGACTGCACCGACTACCTGTGACTGTGGCATCTCCACCCTGGAGGCTCTTCAGAAATTGTATCTGTGGGTGGAATCTGCGGTACCCTGAGGCAGGAGGATGGAGCAGGTGGGTGTAACTCCCTCCTGATGCAATGTGAACAGTCAGCACCTCTTCCGCAGCTAAGATCAGGTAGGACCTGCAGGACCTTTGTGTGTCTCAATTATCCCTCCCGACACCTTTGACCACGGTTCTTATCCCACCTTGCACAGGCAGGACACTTTCCTGCTTGCCACCCTCACCCTGCACTAACACCGCTGCTCCACCTGTCCCTCCATGGGCTGGCAGGAAAATCCCCAAAGCCCAAACCCACAGAGGCACTCGGGAGCTGAAACCCTGCTGGGTGTTGAGCAACCAGAGAGCAGTGAGGCAACCAAACAGCCGGAGCGGCCCACGCTGTCGGGGGCACGTTTAGCCGGCGCTCCTGCCCAACGGAGCAGCCGCCCCAGCTCCTCTCGCAAGGGCTCGTCCTGCCACGCGGTGACTCAGAGCCCAAGACTGACCTGGATCACAGTTTAGCAATTTCATTTAACTCGCAATTTCCAGCCAACGGCTCCCCTGCGCAGGCTCACGGTATGAACGGCGGGGCCCACACGCGGGAGAGAGCGGGCACGGACGGCTGGGTCAAGGGGAGGGCAGAACTGCTTATTCCAGTGGCAGTGCTGGCTCCCTCCCAGTTTATGTGCAATACTCCAAATGCTGTGAATGGCTTCAAGCATTTATGAAGCTGCAGCCTGAGGGGCGGCCTGACGCTGCACCCAGACTGATTTAACTGTAGGCTGCATCTGGACACAACCATCCCACGGCCTGTCCATGCCACCTGTCCCCATTGCCTTGTTTCTGCTGGATCTAGCAGGGGTGGGATAACAGGACACGCAGAAGCGATGGACACTACCCTTTGCTTTCTGTCTTTGCTCCAGGTCGGGCCCTGTTGTGCCGGATCTGGGGCAGGGGATGTGATCAGGGCACATGGTGGGGAGCACAGCAGGGGCAGCCTCAGCAGCAGCAGCAGCCTGAGGTGACACCGGGTTAGATGCAGCGGGAAACCACGTGTCCAAGAGCCTCCTTCAGCCCTCCCTGCTCTGTGCGGAGCCTCACGTGACCGCTTGTGCCTGATACTCTCACCAGGGACGAGCTGTCACCGCTGTCTCAGAGGAGACGCAGGCGGCAGCTGCACCCTCTGCCCAAGGGAAGAAAGGCTGAGGGCGCAAACAGTGGGCGTTTTGCTGGCAAACAGCACCAGGCCCCCAGCGCAGAGGCTGCCCCACAGGGACAGCCCACACCGCTCAGTGGGACAGCAAGGCCACGTGGGGCCTCTAGATCCTAACCCAAAACCTGCCAGGCCTGGCGCCAAGAGGAGCTCAGCAGCTCAGCTGTTCCCAAGGGGGCTCTGGAGGCCCCTGGAAAGCAGTGGCCAAATTCCCGCTCGCCTGGGAGCGAATCTTTACCGTTTCTTGGGCAGCTTCAGCAGCGCCATGTAGTTGAGACAGAAGTTGATGAGGTCCTGCAGCAGCTCTTCTCCCAGGTGGTCCTGAATGGCCTAGGAGTGGGAGGGGAGAGTGAGGAAGAGGAGGACACATGAAGCCCAGGTTCCTACTAACTTGTCAGCAAGAGAGCCCCCCCCCCCCAAGAAAACAGCAAAGCCTTTTTGGACTAGGCTTTTCCACCCAATGTGGACCGTATGCAGCAAGGGGCGTGTGAGACAGCAGGAACACTTCTTGTTTCTGGCCTTTCTGGCTCTTCTGCCCTGTGGGAGCAGTGGCTACAGGGGAGGTGGTGCCATAAAACATGTGAGCCCCATCACAGCCGACAGCTGGGGGAGCACGGGCCACAGGGCTTGCTTGACCTCAGGAACACGAACTGGAGGCAGGGGACGGTCCCACCTGGCTGACGGGAAGAACAGATGGGGTTGCCCCTCTGAGCAGGACCAGGCACTGCTCCCCGCGGTGCTCCGGGGACACGCGGGGACGGGGCAGGAGAGCGGTGTCTGCAAGGGCCGCTGGGCCTACCTGCTTGGAGACCAGCTGCCCGTTCTTGTACTGCACGGTACCATTCTCGGCAAAGACGTAGTCAAATTTACTGACCACTGGAGGGGAGGAAACAAAAGGGAGAAAAGATTAGTCCTGCTTCATCCTCTGCGGAGGAAAAGAGGCCCATGGAAAGAGCGCGGCGTGCCCTTGGGAGCCAGGCAGCCTTTCTCCATGAGCCTTAGCGCTGCGTTTGCCGTCTCGGCGTGCTCAGCAAGCGAGCGCCAGCCCGCGCGGCTCCCCATCCGCCCGGAGGGACGTTATCCCCAGCTCCCAGGCGGGATGCTGAGGCACCAGGTGGGAAGTGACCCGGCCGAGGTTCAGGGACCATATCAGTGGCAGAACTGAGATAAGAGCTCCCAAAACGTCAGGCTTTGCACCGCATGCACGTCCCGCTCCCTCCCTTCCCCATCGCCGGGATATTCCCTGGGGGTAGTTACTGGTTATCTAACCCGGCCTCTCCTGGGGGCAGTAAACAGACCACTGCCAGCTCAGCAATTAATCTCACATTCCCCCGAGTGATGAATTACCTCACGGTGCGGCCTCTCTCCACTAATGGGGCGGAAGTGAGACCTTAGTACCCAGCCATGTGGTTTATGCTGATACCGGAGAGGAAAACACAGCAGAGCGAGACCGGCCGCCCACCTTGCTCCCCCAGGCCCCCCCTCTGCCTCCCATCCCGGCCTGCTCTGCCCATGGCTGGTCCCTGCCCGAGGCTGCTCTGGGCCACCTGGGGCCGGTCCAGCAGCTCTCATGGCAGCTGCGGCCCTGGTTCCAGCCCCACACAAGAGCTGGAGGAGGTTGCAGCATGTCCGCCCCCACAGACCCTGGCTGCTCTCAGCAGACGCTGTTTAGCCTTTACACAGCGGCTCCTTGGGCCCTGCCAGCGGGCAAAGGGCAGCGGCCACGAAGATCGGCTTGGAGGAAGCTTGTTGGCTTTGGACGTGTGTGATCCCTTGGCAAACAGCAGACCCCATACCGGGGGCAGGGAAGTCCCAGGGGCTTCCAAACGTGCACCAGCTCCCGCCCTCCTCGGCATCTGCCCCACACCCTGCCTGGCGTCGCTAGCCTCTCACCTTCGTCCCCCTCGCCCAGCTGCTCGGCGATCTTGGAGTAGTCGGAGCCTCCCACCACCCCGATCTTCACGCGCTCGCGCAGCTCCCGCAGGAACTTGTCCACTTCTGGTTCTATTTTCTGGAGGGGCAGGAGCAAAAACGCCAGGTTGGGCTGCAGCCGGCAGAAGCAGAGGAGCTGCAGGCCCCGGGGCCGCGCGCATCGGGGCCACCCCAGGGCCCTGGCAGGGCCTGAGCAAAACAAGAGCCCCTTGCTTTCCGCCCCTGCCCGCGGTGGCCTCCAGCAAACGGACACGGCCGGGAGGAAGTGGCTCCCAGGGGCAAGCAGGACCGCGCAGGTGGTGGAGGGAGCCCCCACGCAGGGCGGCTTCTGGATGCACCAGCGCACCTGGGACCCTCTACCTCTTCCCATGAGAGGGCAGATATCAGGCCCCAACCTCCCCAGTTCCCACTCCTAGCTGGGCCAGGCCTCGTGCAGCCCCAGGGCCAGAGAGGAGCGGGCAAACATGGCCCCCCTGGGCCTTCGGCAGCCCCCGGAGCTCACAACCCAAGGCGAGGGCACCGCGGGGCAGCCTCCCACAGCAGGAGGCGCAAAGTGCCCCCCGCTGCACCACGAACTGCCCCAGATGGGCAGACGCTGGGCAGGAGGGAAGCTGCCCCACGTGCTCCACGAGGACCCGCGCAGCAATGAGGCACCCGGGCTGCCCATGCCCCGCACCATGCCAGCCTGCACGGGTGGCGCCAAGCACAAAGGTCGGGAACAGCTCGCCTGCCCCGCTCAGATGTAAATAAACAAATGAAAAGAAAAACGAAAATACATTAAAAGAAAAAAAAAATCAATAAAAGCAAACCGGGAAGCGCGGGCGGCCGTCCCGCCGCGGCGCTTCTGCACCCCCGCAGGGAGGCGCCGCCGCCGCTCGCTGCGCCCCGTGCCCGCCGCGGGGCCGGGCCGGGCTCCCGGCGGCGCCCGCTCCGCTACCTGCCGCGCCGGCGTCAGGGTCCCGTCCACGTCGAAGAGACAGAGCACCCGCGCGCCCGCCGCAGCCATCGCCGCCGCTCGGCCTCCGCGGGGGCGGCCCGGGGGCGGCGCCGCCACGGGCGCCTCCTCGCGCCGCCGGATCCGCCCGGCCCGGCCCGGCCCGGCCGCGCTGCGGAGCGGAGCGAGCCCGGCCCGGCCGCAGCGCCCTGCCCCAAAGCGGCGCGTGCGGCGGGGAGCGGGCGCATCACCAGCGGTATCTGTGTGTGCGGGGCTGTTGTGAGCGATATTGGTGCCCCGCATCCCATGCGCTGGCCGAAAGGCATCACCTCTCCCCGCAGGCTTCGCCCCCCTGCAGCGGGGTTATAAATAACGCGGCCGGCCCGGCGCGCGGAAAAGTAATAGGCTTAATTAACCCGCAAGGGCCTGTCCCCGGGGACAGTGGGGTTCGTCCCGGGTGCTGCTGCGCCTGCGGGGCCGCCGCGGGGTTCGGCGCTGTAAAGACAGGCAGAGTGACCTGCCAGGCTGGATTCCCCTGGGAATCTTGCTGCCCGAAGGAGAGGAGGAGGAGGGAGCGGCGGGCGCCCCTTTGCTGTTCTGCCTCCGAACGTGTCCGTAACAAGCTCCTCCTTCGGGAGCAGCGCACGCTTTCTGCACCAAGGCGAGTCCATTCCGTGCAGTAGCTTCTGCCGTGACCTGCTTGGCAGTTACCCCGTTAGTAATTTAGGAATTAGTAATTGGGCCATCTGGTAAGGCCGTATTCACAAGACTCAGTATTCTGCAGGCCTGTTATGTAACGGCAGGCAGCCCGCCTAGTGGCAGTCCCGTATGAAACCCTCGTCCTCCCTGAATTCCCTTCTAGCAGCAGGGACAACTTGGATTTTTCAGTCTTTTTTGCCCTCGCTTTGCTTTCCTTCTCTCTTGGGGACATGCTGCCAGGTTCTAGCTGTGCCGGAGCTGGGAGAAGAGCTGGTCTGATAGGGTCTTCTCAGTATTATCTGCTTCTAGGAAATTGTGCAACCACTATATTTCCCCCCCCCCCCCCCCAGTTCTCTGCCAGGTTCATTTCAAAATGAAACGTTTGAGTGGCTTCTGAGACTCCATCTTTGCTAATGATTCTGTTTTTTTCTGCTCCCACGTACCTACAGGAACAATGTTAAACCAGAAGAAATCCTCTCGGTGCCGTTGGCCTGCTGTGCCAATCTTCACCCTATTTCCTGCAGAGCATCCGGGAGAAGCATGCAGGGAGCCGGGATGGGGAAGCACCTCCCTGGGAGGGCAGCGGCTGCGAGCACCGAGCGTGGCTGCAAACACGCTCTGGGCGCTCCCCAAGGCCCCGGCGTCGACATCTCTGCAGATTCACTGTCTCCTGGGCCGCCTTCACACGGGCTGGTTGTGAGAACCTGCACCGCCAACACCGCACTCTGCTCTTGGATGCATTGAAACTTCTGGGCTGCTTGAAATTTGTGCTTAATTTTTGATTTAAGATTATGCTCTATTGCAAGGCCCATCTGTGTGTAATTACTCCCTGACTGGTCAGGGGAGTGCAGATTTGCTCCAGAATAGGAATATTTCAAGGTGTGTCTGTCATTGCATGCTGAAGAATGAGCAGAGCCACTGTCATGAATGTGGATTGCTTCGCTACCAGAAAGCAACCCACTGTTCCTCCATGCATTGGAGCTGCCTCCTAATCCCCAGGGCTCTCCAAAACCACAATGCTGGAGTCGGACACACAGCGAAGCCCTCGAGGCTTCAGGAATACAAATCTGTTGTGCCCAGCCACGCAGCTATTATTGGATCACCCTTCTTGCCACTTGGACTCCTAGATACCAGAATATGCTTTGCAGTCTCCTGCTGTCAAATGTATCTTTTCAGAAGGAAAGGAAAGAAAGCATCGCAATTGTGTACCTCCTCAGCACCCTTGTGCTTCGGGAAGCTGAGCGTCCGTCCCCCTCCACACAGAGCTCCCCGGCTCTCCCTGCCTTCAGGAGGGACTGGCCCGCCGCTGCTCTCTGGTACTTCCAGCCTGGGCAGGAAGATGTTGGCTACTGTCTGGCCTCAGCATCTCGCCTTCCACGAGCTTCCTGCAAAGCACCTGCACCTTCCTCGACACTGTGTCATAACAATAAGAATCCGGTTTTGAAAGGGAGTAGAACAAATGAAGGGAGTTTGGCTTAGCAGATGTGGAGACTAGAATGGGAAGTAACGTATGCTGCTGTGCGCGTGCGCGTTACGTCCCTGTTCTAGTGCAGCACAGAGCGCTCCCACCACCCCAGCTCATCTCGGGGAAGGCAGAGAGGACACAGTCTCCCAGGGAATCTGGTGCCAGTCTGTCCTTGCCACCTGAGGCCAGCGAGGGGTCTGTTTTGAGGGCCATGCTTACGGGCACCTTTCCCCTTATGCACCACGCTGAAAACCAACTCCGTGCACACGGATGGAAGCAGAGCCTTGGGAAGGGGCGGTCGGCAGGAGCCGCTCTGCACAGCGGCCGGTGGGTCCAGCTCCAGCCCGCTGAGACACGATGGCACCGCCACCTCCTGGTGCTCCGCTCCAGCAGGACTCCATTGGCACAGTCTGCTTTTGCAGCAAGCTCACACCGGCTTGGCTTTCCAAACTGGCAATTGCTTTGCTTTGCTTTCTCCATTTTACTTCTGCCACCTGGCTTTAAAACCTCGAGCCAAAACATGTCCCTGGATGCTGTTAATGCCATTTGGTGCAAGGACTAGCGCCTTCGCAGTGTTACCTGCCTTTGGGTTAAGCATGTGTGCCGCTGCGCCTCCTCCTGAGCGAAGCAGCCGCGGCAGCTCTGAGGACAGCGCTGCTGCCATGGCTCGCTCAGTACTTACAGACCCATCTAGAGCAGCCTTGCGGATCCTGCCATGCGCTCCCTTGCCCGCTCTCTGGATACGCAGCAGCTGCTCTGGCGCATGGGAACCCTGTAACCAGGAGCAAGGGCAAATACTTGGTTCCCAGTTTAGAAGGTAAGAGCCTGAGTGCCCACCTCTGTCCCCCACTGCTATTACACTGGCGTTTTCCTTTTGTACATGTTCACAGGTATTTTACATGGAGCCAACACCAATACTTGCTTGTGGATCAGCATCACAGCTAAAGAGCGCAGCCCAAAATAACCACAATCATGCTTCCTTTGCTGGAAAACATTTTCTACTACAGACCCGACAGAGACCGTTGCAGGAATGGGGAAACGGGTGATTTATCATTTCCGTGCCCTCGGGAAGCAAGCATAAGGTATTTTTACCCCAGAGCCAGGCATTCCTTCTTCAATATCCTACCATCAATACTGCCTCTGCAGCTACAAGCACCAAGCAGGAAGGCTACTTAAAGCTTCTTGTTTGGTTTTCCTCCCTACAAGTCTCAGCATTAAGACAATCAGGATGACGCGAGCGCCTGGACTGTGTTTAAACTCTGCTGGGCCTCTTCTTCAACAGCAGGTCTTTTCTTGCTCACTCAGATGAGCAATGGCTGGTCAAAATGCAGGTCTCGTTTACAAATAGTTTCCCCCAGCTTAGGCAGGAGTGTTGGCACAACCAACTCTAGCAAAGGGCAGTGAGGAGCGCTGCTTCCAACAGCAGAACGCGGCACAGCTTCCGAGGAGAGCTGCGGCTTCCACGTGGGAGCGGAGCGAAGAGAAGCGGGGACTCCTGGGTAGCTGTGCACACACACACACACACACACACAAAGAGCAGCACTGCTGTATTTCTGTTTATTGTTATAAGAAAAAGGAAAGGGTGAAAACCCCCAAAACATCACTCTCTGATGATGTTCTTAACATTTTTAAAACGGCTTGGAGGAACCCCAATAACACAAGACAGAACAGTAAGTTGGGGCAGACGGGTTCTGCTCTCTTTCAGGAGTTCAGCTTCCCTGCCCCTTTGTCAATCAACTGGCTGAAATTCTTGGCTTATATACACTTACATACATTTCTCATTCTAGCTTATACTCCTATAAATAAGTATGGCTGGGTGGAATGTCGGGCACACGGTTCTGCAATCTTCACATATCCTTCTTTGGAGAATGCAGGTTTCTAAGAGGCCTAACTCAGTGTGGGGATCTCGCTCTTCACTAAGTTCAAGCAAACAGGATCCCCTCCTGAAGTCTTTTTGCCACAGACTAGGCCCACACACAAGGATGCCCCTTGTGAGCTCCTCTCAGAGCTCCGCTGCTACTGCAAACAGTATGTTCAAGTGACCGTTTTACCTGGTGATACTGAAAGAGCAGCATTACCTCTGCAAAGGGTCTGCTTGGGAGGGGAAAAGGCAACTACAAGACACGGAGTGAATCTCAACCTTTTCTTTTATCCCTCCTGACAGGATGTAACGAGTCCCGAAGGAGGCTGCCTAGCAGAAGGTGGGCTCAGGACTATGGAGTGGGGGGACACGCAGGAGGCAGCCAGGCTGGGCAGTGGAGTGTGGGCCCGCACCCACGGCACGAGCGCTCCCCTGCACGGAAAGCAGAGTGTCTTGCCTTGCACGTCTTGCTGCAAGACAGGCCACCTCCGCTGCGCTGCGCTGCTTTTAGGAGCTAAACCGGCATAGTCGCGTCAGGCTGCACCCTATCGACCCGGCTTGCCTGGGGAAGCTCCAGTCTCCACTGCGACTGCGTTTTAGGCACCTACTGCAGATGAGAGACCAGTTGCTCTTTAAACAATAGGTATGGGAAGAGACTGGAGAGGCTATAGAGACCGGGAACATTACGGTATGGCTTAGCAGAATGCAAACACTTACCCATTCCTCCTTCAAAAGCACCAAAAGCTGTTCACAAAGGCTTTATTACCGAGCGACTCCTCTCCTCCCCCTCCCCCACAAACACTGGCCTTCAGTAGGGAAAATGGAGGGAAGATTGAGAGCTTTTGTATAAACCAGAAATAACCGTTAAAGTTGTTTCAGAGTCCAGTACATCAAAAACTTAAGGAGAAGTTGATGGCACAAGCAGAGAATGACAGGAGAAAAACACTTTGGGCTGCAATGACCACTGCTGTGCACTGAGAAAAGGTCTGTTCACAACTGCAAAATGCACCAACATTTTTGTCTACCTGTTTTTGTCTATGTAGTGAGTTCACAGATGCAGGGGAAAAGAATATTTGATGCAGCCTCAATAAGCTGTAGTTTTCCTCCATTCCATCCACAGAAAAATATGATTATAGTTGTCACTGAATAAGAGCATGAAAAAGTTATTATTTGGGGAGAAAGTATCCCTCAGAGAAAAGTTATCTACTTTAGGTACGCAAGAATTTTCCAGTGCAGGACATTTAAGGTGCAGGACTGAACTTGCTGCAATTCTTTTCACAATAAAGCACTGGACAAAGGGCTATACGCTTGCAGAGATGCTTTATCAGCAGCATCCAGCATGTGCAATCCCCCTTTATGGAGAACCAGTAGCACTTTTCGATTTGGGGAATGTTCCAGTTATCTGATGACTCTTTTCTTGTGTTCCTTCCTAAAAGGAACTGCTACAGAATTGTCCAGATAAAAGTGTATATACATGCATGAAAAGTGAATGTACCTATTCTTTCCCTAATCTTTTCCGACTGCAAATAACAACAAATCTCTAAGAGCTTTACACTGGGAGATGCAGTACTGCTGCAATCTAATGTCAATCTGAGGATAAAACTGCTTCTGGATGTGTCCTGATAAATGCAGTTGTTCCACAGAAATGTTTAAGTTTTGACTTGCACCTTTTCTTTAGATTTGGGCAGACCAGTTACCTATTTCTCTTATACTTAATCAGAGAACTGCTTTGGATGTGACTGCTTTGGAAAGGACAGTGATACCTGAAAAAGTTGCAACTCTTACCATAGCTGCAACTGGATATTGAAGGCAGAATCGGCCTATCCCATATTATCATGTTAGTTGCTGTGCTGTTCTTGACTTCCTGTACTGCAAATATGGCATTGTGAGCAAAACCAGCTCTTGTGTGAAGGTAGGTAGGAAATAAGATTCTGTACATTTGCTAGCAAACTTGCCTGAGAGAAAAAGAAACTTTTCACTTTGTTTTGATCTCACTCCAAATGCATTTCCACCACGTCTGCTCATGAGATTTTTTCATTTCTCTCTCTTGCAATTCTTGGATCTAGCAGGAGGCAGCTCTTGGTAATTTTCATCTGCATTCTCTCTCTCCCTCCCTTCTCCCCTCCTAATCTCATTGAAAGTTGCAGTTTTGAGAGGGATAGTTAGTTCAACGAGGCCACCTTTCCCACATAGCTGTGTTGTTTGTAATGTTCTAATCAGATGAGTTCAGCTTTTCCCCTGAGCAAACAATACAATGTCAATGAAATACACAGCAGGCTAACCCTGGGAGACCTTCGCTTTCTAGGCCACAAACACTTCCTTTGTTGTTCTGCTACAGGCATGAATAAATGCCACCATAATATAGTCAGTAACAAGAGACAGAGATGTGAGCCTGGCAATGGATGGCTGGAATATCCCCTTATTTACCCCCAATTGTACAATGGGCCCTCAAACGTTCATGGAATGAATCCCCACTTCATTGTCATGGAAGTCATTTCAAAAGTGACAGCCTACTCGGGCAAGACAGCCTTTATAAGTTAGTATAATACTATTAGAAATTATGGCAATTTTTGGTAGCATTGTCTTACATGCACCCTGATAAATCCTCTCCCTAGGAAATTTGAAAACTTATCTTGTCATTTCCATAGAGTTAATTTTGATGGTAAATTATAAAATAGAAATCTGGTAATTCATGATTAAAAAGGAAGAGGCCTGGTGAGGCTGGGCACACCGGGTCACTCCTGTTAGCTCTGTCCGTTATGTCTGCTGAAGGTATTTCCACCCGGTGGCTGGATCTGGATGGAGTCCAGGAGTGGCCTTAAAGCTTGTCCAAAGGGTCTGAGAAGGCAAACAAACAAACAAAAATCTCAAATAGTTCCCTGACGAATATTTTACTAATGAAATGCACTCACTTCCTACAACAGAATCAAATCAACCTTGTAGAGGCAAATTTGAAGAATAAAATCTCACTACCAATTGCAGAAAACTAATTTAACTTGTAAAAAAAAGATTTCACTGTTCCATAACTAAGAATCAAAATCATGGTTTCATATAAGATGATCTAGAGCATTCAGATGTCTGCACTGCTAACATTGATAATACCACGTCTGAAACTAGCTGTTGGTAACTCACTCTACTTAATGAATAACTTCAGTTGCATAGGCTGCATTTTGTTCACACACTTAAGTATCACATCAATGATAAAGACTCTGCTAGAAGAACAGCCTCTAGCTCCTCCTTACTGAACAGTGATTCAGTACTTGCAGTACAGTTTCTGCTGCAATCTGTGGCACTTGGTTTGTTTTTCAATAGGACTCATTCAGTTCTTTAATTTCCAGGGCCATTTGGCATCTGTGGTATAGAGTGTTGTAAAGGTTAAAAGTAGAGCGAAGTTGTTTCCTTTTTCTCACTTCATGAGGCACAATGGGGAATCAGCAAAACCTGGCACTATGGCATCAGTGAAATATTAAGGGTTAGCATGAAGCAACATACTACAGAGAGAAGTGGAACTACTACTCACGTGGCGAGCACCTCGGCTGGAAGGTCGGTGATGTACGAAGGGATCTTTCTTCCTGTCAGGAACTGTGCCACTTCATTACTGAAGGTGTTGCAGTTATGTTCAAAGAGGTTATAAGACTCTCCTCTGTGCCACAGGAAAGGAATTGAAACACAGAACAACAGACTCAGCGATAAATCTAACAAGCAGAGAAACTCAGACCACTAATGCAAAACATCTCCTGACATTAGCACTTTTCATCCCAAAGGTCTCTAAGGCAAATAGGCAAAATACAGAAGTCAGTTCACCTTCAAATTCAATTGAATCAGGACAATGACATCAGTGACACCAGCCAACGGCTTTTGTGGAGGATAAGCGAGGTCAGCTTTCTTCAATTAAAACCACAGGAGGAATTAAGAGAAATCACTGACTGAGGAATTACTGACAGTGAAATTTAGCCCAAACACTAAATTCTACAGTTTCCTATTCTTGTGAAAAGCATAGTAGACTCCTTAACAGTAAAGACTTTGATTTTACTCATCTGAAAGTTGGCAGCTCTCCTACAACACTTCGCCTCACACTCAGATGGGAAAGCACTATTTACTGAAACATTTCATACACTGCCTTCATTTTCTCTGATGATCCTCTCAGAGAGGCCTCAGGCATTATCCCCTTTTGCAGCATAAGAGCTTCCTGGCAGAAGGTTTCCCAGCACAGCATGTCAGAGGGTTGCTAGCTTATTGTACCAGCACATCAGCTCCAGGCTTGGATTTAGAGGGCACCAGGTATTACATTAGGCAGCCCTTTGTGCACAGGGTTGGTCTCCCAGGACCTTCCCCTCCCTTATGCACCTAGACACTTTTCTTGGTACACACATTTTACAATAAAAGCTGCTACCAACCGGAACATAGATTCTCCCAATGAGGAAAGATATTCCAGGAAGATTTCCTCTGTGACTTCAGTGTTCCCCAGGTCAACAACTGAATCTGGAGGGCCAAGCAGTGTCCCCCCCTGCAGGGATTAACAGCCAGAAGAAAATGTTAAACAGACAGAATACGTTCTTTTGAAGTACCCCATGGAATACAACTGTCATGAGTTGCCCACACACAGCAGCAGGCTAAACTATGGCAAAATTTCATTTTAGAAGGGTAGCCCATCAGCTTTGCCTCTGCAAGAAGAGAAAGAGCTGTCAAAGCATTATGGATTTTTTTATTTTTAAAAGGATGCCTTGAGTTGCCAAGTCTGCAGGCACAAATTGTCCATACAGAATTAGACAGGATGTCGATCAGGCAATGCAGCTGCTGACAGTGTCTCTCTACCCAGGATACCATCACTGAAGTAAGCCTCACCCTCATTTATTTGGGTTTAAATGCATTGTTCATGTTCCCTTTCCCTATATACCCTGGGCCACCATGGCAAGCAGCCTTATCTGGCTGAATTCAGAAATCTCTTCACTTACTGATTTTTTTGAAAGACAGCAATAAAATTCTGGTCAGTTAACCCTATGACAAAATTATTTTATCGGAAAAAAAATAAGCTTAACTTACAGGTGCACAGCTGGAGATTCCCCCGCTGCCATAGAAGAACTCATCCTTATGAACTATGATAGAGGTGTGCCTGCCAAAAAGGACAGAGAGGAGGTGAAACAAAGGAAGTATTTCATCTAACATATAAGTCACTGGTAAATTCACATGCTCAAGGACATTGTGGAAGTGAGTAACTTTGAAAGAAAGGGTCAAGGTGTTTCTGTGACTAGGAGCAGCATCTCCTGGGACACTAACACTAATGAAAACAGTCATTCTCAAGCCTCATGTAACGCTGTGGATGGTTGGAAAAAAAGAGCTGGGTAGTGCCCAAGCACAAATGAATGAGGCAAGACAAGGTCTTCCCACTCCTACATGAGATCTCCAGGAGCCTCTTTCAGGAGCTAGAGACACAAGGATGTAGTCACAGAGATGGTGCCAGCAACATTATTATGTTGCCAGAGGAAGTTGTGTTTGATCCTAGCCAGGACATAGGAAAAGTTTGGGCAATTGCTGAAGATGGATGAATACAGAGGAAAGAAGGATGGGAAATGGATGGACTTTGATTTTTGTTCTGTTTGTTTCACTCCTGGATGCAAATTATAGCAAAGCGGGAAATATTTTTTAACTGAATGTAGCCATAGCTTCAAACTACCATGTGGCGCCCCCATCTGCTCTTGTTTTGTCATTCTTAGCCAAGACTGCAATTAGCAGACAAAATGTTTGGGACAAGGACAGCATCCTAGCCTAAAAGAGAGTACAACAGCAGTAAAATGACACAGCCATGGGGTCCACTGAGCTCTGACTGTAGAAGAGCAAGAGGCACGTGACTGTACATCATCTTACTCAGTTTCAGGAGCAGAAAGCACCTCGGTCAGTCTTCAGCACCAGTCTACTTAAGGTCTGAGGCATATATAATCTGCCGTGCAGTGTTTAACATACATAATATAACTTAAATCCAGTCACTTACCAGATGCCATCCAGCTGTTTCCCTGTAAGGAGAGAAAGGAAGAGTTATTAGCAATATATTTCCCAGATTTCAGCCTCCTTTCTGTCAGTCACCAGGAAATCTTGTCCATTACTTCACAACTTTCATCCCAGAAATGCTTCAAAAGCAGCTGCAGGTCTTTCTTTCAAGCAAGCTACTCTGCCCACACTTGTGCCTTACTTTTCTCCTCCTGTTTGAAGAGCTGGCAGTGCCATCCTATCCTGCCAATGTTCACCTTCCTTGGGCTTTTATCTACAGACCAAGATGCGGGGGATGTTTTCCTAAAATTAAGAGTACTCAGTCAAGATGAGAAGAGTTGAGTTTCACACTCATTTCAGAATTGCAGGCAGTTAGCACAGAATACTCGTTTCTGCTTTAAAACACCTGATGAGAAATCACACTTGGACCAAGGATCTGTGGGTGAAAATCTCTACAATCTATGCCAAGGTTTTCCTTCGCTCTTAAACAAAATCAAATCATTTGCAGGATTGAAGTTTATGCAAGCTATTAAAGTTAAGACTTTTCTAGAACACAGCCATCATCAGCAAAGACTTGTTTTGGGCACTACTAGATTGATAATATAATTGTGTCTTAGATAAAAAGTCCTTTCTGAAATGCTTTTTCAGGCCTCTGACAGTACATCTTTTTCAAGCAAGAAGACTAAACCTATCCTCCTTCAGGGTGGAATCAAGATCAAACCGGTCTTTAAGAGGTCACTACCTGCTACTGCTTCAGGCTTAATTACTTTTCCATAACGTAAGGGTTTAGTCCCTGGGCTAACTTAACCTTTTAGACAAAGGCAGCATGCTATGACACAAATGTGATATAATTTTGATTTGATATGCTAAACAAGGGACAACACTCAGAAAAGGGGGTTTAGAACAAAATAACCATGTAAAGCCATATTTGACATTTCCCTAGACCGAGTATCTCTCTGCTCTAGTCCCCCTTTTCTTTGCTCAGCTGTCTGCTAAGCAGACTACTTCCCATCCCACTGCCCTCTACAAGCAAGGAGCATTTTTGCCTAGAAATTTTGTCCTTGTTTAACTTTTAGATGGTAGAATGGGATGTAAATCTGCTAAAGCTAACTGCAGGTTTCTTAAAGCCAGGTCAAGAACATCACAGATGATAATCAATAATAAAAACAGCATCTGAACTGAGTACAAGATGCACTGTGCTAGTAAAATCTTGTTCTGAAAGTCCTGATGAGTTAACTTTGGGCTAAAAGGCTTTACTCTCATTTGGACACTATCTGCTTGCATTAGACTAGGGTAAGGCCTCCCAAAACCGGCCACTGATCTTGTGAGTTGGTTTTTGCTTCCTGAATTCTGTGCCATCGTGCATTACATATCATCCTCCTCTTAGAAACGCAGCCTCGGAGCTCTGTGGGGCATTTTCTTTGAAGGCTGGTAAAATTAGGCTCTCCCTGGCTGTCTTAAGGGCCTCCGCCTTGCCTTTTCTCTCTCTCTTTACCTGAACCTCTGTTTAAGACTGTGCAACAGCAAGTCAAGCAGAGGCCTTAGCCAGCCCTGCTGCTAGCCACATGCCCATTGCTGCCTTGCACCTTCCTGTGTTCACCACTCGTCAAACCAACCACAGACACCAGTGCTGGAGGTGAGGGAGCGGGACAGACCCCTGCACAGCTGCTCCCTGCCACTGCTCAGCAGGTCTTTTAGCCTGTGTGCCCCAGGGAACCAAATCAGTACAAGAAGGCTCTGCAAAGGGTGACTAGCAACCAGTGGGGATTGCAGAAGGTGCTGTGGTGCCTGCACGGAGATGACACCAAACTGAGTGCAGCAGGGATTTGCTGCATTGGATGAGTTTGCTGCAGTTTCTGCTTCAGGGAGGGAAAACATGAGGTGTTTAGCTCTATGCCATTGCTGTACAAGGGACTGTTGGGGTACAAACAGGCAGAAACTCTTCAGCTCCAAGCTAAGCACTCCAAACACAGCACAAGCCAAGCTTTGCAGAACTGCAGCACAAGGAATTCACCACATGCTGCCTTTCTTCCCCTACCTGGCTACAGTTCTTTGAGGCTTGGGGTATTCTTTGGACTTAGAGGTGGTCTGTCCTTACTAAGTATCCCCTTTCCTCTCCCTACCCCAGCTTTGACCACATTCCCTCTTCATGTTGTGAGCCCTGCTTGTCCCCAGCAGCTACATAACCAGTCACTCCCCCTGTACTCCCACAGCTGACGGTGCTCCAAGTGTGCTGCAACCGCTTTCAGGAGCCTGCAAATGGATGCAGAGAGTAAAAAGGAAATACTCTGCTCATAAAATGCATTTGCTAAAGTGAAGATCTGGGTACTTCCCAGAACAGCTGGTTTCTCTCACAAGGTGTTGCAGATCACTTTTCTCACATCTCTGCCCAACTTGCCCTAAGACATCCAGTGCCAGCCGCAATGGAATGTATTATCCCACTTCCTCTTGGCTCGTGGAAACAGAGGTTCTGTCACTGCTCCTACTTAGGTCAGTGCTGCTGCTCCAATGGCCTACAAAGCAGTAGAGAGACTTTGCCTCTCTGTTTCTATTAGCAGTGGGTCTTGGTATATTTATCCCCTCTTACTTCTCTGCCAGGATAGCTTTGGTGTTGCAGGCAGCACCTGTTCTTCATAAGTCCTTTTTCATAGCTAATAAAAAAAGGAGAAAAAAAGCCACCCAATTTTCTGTTGTCATGAGAAGCAGGTAAAACGAGGAACAAAACTGACACAGATAATCCTTAAAAGGGCTCTAATAAATAAATGGAGATGCTTGTGTGTCCAAGTAAGGCACGAACAATGACAACAAGCAAATTTTTAAAAAAGTCATTAAGACAGTTACCTCCTTCAGATAGGAGTGACACAGGAGCGCGGGCAGGGAAAGGGCTGTTGGGACACAGGGACATCAGTCAAAGTGAGCACGCAGAACACGGCAGTGGCTATACTGATCTGTCACTGCCGCGCATTGCAGCCAACCTGTTCCACAGACGCGTGGGCACAGAGTAGGATGAAGGCCAGGAGACAGTAGCACTGATGAAACAAGCGGGGGCAGCGCATTGCAACATCTTATTTGCTGCCTCTTTAACGTGTCCCACCCTGTTGCGCTCCTGGCCCCTCTGGCCCTTGTTCCACACCTTGCCTGGGAGAGCTTGCATGCTCTGCTCTGGAGCTGCCAGAGACCTTCAGGACACAGCTGAAATCGTCTCTGCATTTCCACACATTGGCCTTAGACTGCAGTCTGACCTGAAGGGCTCCTCTCCAGCTGTTACAACCCAATCCCACACTTAACAGCAGGCAGCAACCACCAAGGCAAGAGCTCACTTTGTGCCAAGCACCGGTTTTGGGATATTAATGGAGCTGCTGACCAGCTATTTCTGCTTGGCTCCTGAATGACATCACCGAGCAGGCAACACATGCCAGATCAGCAGTGCTTGTGACAATAAGCCATCAATGAGAGCTCTCCAGCCCGCTGTGGACAGAATAAAGTCCTCCTCTGCCAGAGAAGGATTAGAAGAGTGCTAAGCCAGAGGTGCTGCTCCTAAAATGCCATGCAAGCCACACACTGCCAGCAGACTTGGGAAGCCACAAGCCTCTTGAAAACTATCATCTTCCTCCTGAAGTTTTGCCTTCACTGGTGACCCTCCTACGCGACTCTTCTCCCAAACCCATACACTGCACTGACCAGATGACAACTCACCTAGACACAAGCACTGCCACTGCTGAGTGGCTGAAGCAGAGCAATCAGGACAGACTATACTAATGAGTTAGGTCTTACTTGCATTACCCAACTCTGGAAGCAGAAGGTCATGCCAGGGATACTCCCTAAATAATCCTACAGTGCAAACAAGGCTTATATCCTTTAGCATGACCTAGGAGAGAGATGGTGACAGGTAACTGGGATAGTAGCAGACATCATCATGTTTCCAGCTCTTCTACTGCTCATTGCAACACTCCCACCTCCCATGCCATGCTGCAATGCAAGTAGAGCTGCTTGAGGTTGTATTGCTGCAAAAACCAACATGGCTACCCCTAGGCTGCCCGCAATTATTTGGAAAAGTTCAATTCCCCAACAATTTCCATTCAATCTCCAAAAGATGATGACTGCAGGAACTACTCTGAATTCAATACCTAAAGCAAAGGTACCCCAAAGCTACACATGTGTATAATGTAGGACAGGAATGCCAGGGTGGGGCAGTGATCTGCTTTCACTACAAAATTACGTAAGTTAAATCACCTTGCATTTGTCACAGTCCATACACATGGTCACAAAGGCACTGTGCTGTAGCTTGGAGAGTTTAGGTTGGTAACTTGTCAAGCTTTGGAAGTTTGATCACATACCTTTCTTTCTCTAATTAGCTCAAATGCTTGTATGGATCTTTCCTGAAGTTACTCTGCAGAACTCAGGAAGGGATGCAAGCTCAAAGAGGTGTGCTAGCAGTCTCAGCGATTCCAGTGGTTGAATGATGTGATGTAGCACCTGACAATTAAAGCTTTTTTACTGTGGGCTACTATTATTTTTCTTTACAACGTTCAGGGATGAGAGAGGTCTCTTGCCAACTGAAACACTGTGGTAGTAGGAGAAAGATAGAACGTGCAAATCACAGAACAACTCCAGGACGCTCGGCTTAGATGCTAAGCTGTGAAGAATGAAGCAGACGTTTGCTTGCTTTGCAACAGAGTCAGGACACAATCACTGTTAGGCAGCAAGGTTATTTTGCAGAAA
>PTEX01000069.1:1383457-1448539 GCA_003342815.1 Eudromia elegans | reverse complement strand
ACCTAGATTAGTGAAGTGAATCAGGCCACAGATGATCTCAAAAAGCAGCAGAGTTGGCAGAAAAAAAAAAAAAAAAAAAAAAAACAAAAAAAAAAAACAATACAATCAAACCAGATTACTTCCAAGCTAGGATTTATCTGGAAGGCCGAGTAGAAGGAAGATTAGGTGCTTACCAATCTATTTTTCTGGCACACTTAACTTGTTAATCTTGAGGGCCATGCACTGCAGTGTATTCCTGCACATTTTAAATATCAAATGAAAGCAGAGTTTGTGAATAAACCAAATTATCAGGCTGAAGGACAGCAGAGTTCTAAGACCTAAAGAATTATGTAATGAGAGGGCACTTAGTGTATCCTGTTCAGAACTGATGTCATCTCTCCCTCAGCACAAGAACATCATCAGCTCCTGAGCTGTCAGGCAAGGAAATAATATGCATAGATACTTAATATTTTAATAGTGTGTCTATATTCTGCAAATGGAGATGGCATAGGAGATCCCAGAAGAGGTGTGAATGAGTCTCCTGCGGAGCTGGAGGTAACACAATATTCCCAGCCAGCTGGGATATTTCTAGCAGTACATTGCTTTGCATACTGCTGAGATTTCCTTAGGCCAAGACATTAAAATTCCTGCCCTTTGGGGATGGAAAATTATTCTAATCAGTCAAGCAGTATCTCCCATGTGAGCTTAAGGCGTTCAACTGAAACAGACAACTACCCTGCTTCAGGTCCTTTCTTGACGAGGTGGCTAGAGAGATCAAGTAGGCTGGCCTGGGTGAGGGCAATGCACTTGATTTTCAAGATATCAACAGCCAACACCATGGGGCAAAGCTCTTGTCTTTCACTGGAGCCATTCAAAATCATTCAATAAGTGCAAAGGGGAAGTGAAGTAATACGCTGGGGTTGGAAGCAAGGAGCGAAGCCGAAGGCATATCATCCAGTTAGTATTTACCTTCTGCTCTGACTCTTACTGGGTTGGATTTAGTTCTGCAGATTGAAGGCATCATTTACAAACTCCAACTAAAATATACTTGCATTGAAATTATTGTTAGCACACACTGCACAGAGCCAAAACCTCTGTGCTAGTACAAAAGTCTGCCCCTCCAGTGAATCATATGCACAAGAGGCTCAGCTACAAAAGAGGAGAGTTTGGGAGGCTGTAGGACATTTTACTTTAAGCTCCTGATATAATGGGTTTGCAATCTTGGATATCTCATTTAGAATCAATATTAGAAGTTGAACTATTCTGTTATTATCTCTACCTTCCACAGAATCAGGTGACATGTCCTGAGAATAGAAATCTCATTGCTTTTCTGTTAACATTTATCATTTTATTAGATCATGGAATTGCACAGGCTAATTAGCTAAAAATAAAATCTCACATACCACAACTGATATTGTACTGATATACAGCGCTCAGAAACACATACCTCAGTAGTAGAAATATTCACAGAAAAAAAAAAATCAATATATTCACAGGAAGCTCACCGAAGAATAACAAGAAAAGAAAAAAGTCTGTGTGCAAAAGAATAAACTTGCCAAGAAAAACAAAAAAAAAAGGCACAAAGGGTACAACTAAGTCACTTGAAAGCCTGCTCCCAACAGCACTGCATAGCACCATCATGCTCAGGTTCATCATTAAGCTGCAATGGTGACCACTGGTTATAAAGTTAAGGTGCTCTTTAGCGAAGAAGGCTGATCCTTGAACATTGTTCTGACAAAACACAGAATACTTCCAGATAATACTGGCATAAGTGAGGTGGCATGTGCTTGGCATTAGTCAGCCCTACAACGTGGGATTCACCCTCCACTAACACCAGGAGCCATTTTTTTTCAAATATGTTAGGAGATGGTTTTAGCACAATCACATATCAAATTTCTTTCTTTTCTATAAAACATCTGCATTTCAAGAAGGCAATATCAGAGTAATATAATTTGAAGCAAAAAGGTGCTGTTTCAGTCAAACTTGGTATCTTCAGAAAGAATATTGTGAGTGGTCACTTGGCACTGCCCAGCGATAAAAAGTGTTTAGCACTACATCCTGCAGCAAGTCCTTTCTCCTGGGATTTCTGCAGTCTTCCCTCATGATAGGTATTGCATGTACACCATCGACAAGAACTGGGAAAATAGCTAGCGATTGCCTGAAAGTTCATCTACAGAGAAGTATCAACAGTTTTTGTTACCCTCAATGGTAAAAAAGCAGGTATGTTTAAGAGGAAAATCAGTATTTTATTCATCACTTTGCTCTTGCAGAGATTTCTAAAATGCTGTGAAGGAGCAATAGAACTGAGAAGAAATGCACAGAAGCCACTTAAACTTGAAGGAAGAGAGGGACAAACAATCATTTGTTTAAGGGATAATCCGGTTGCTGGATCTACATAATCCCAAATATTCTCAAGTTTGCCTTGTCACTATGACCAAGCAGGCCTAGGTGGCCCTAATGCACACACACATCTTAACTAGTTAGTAGGCCCTGCTGCCAAGAAACACTTCCCACACTACTGTGAAATGTGGTCAGATTTTAAAGGCTTTGTTACTCAGACTCACAAAAATTTAGCGCTAAACTCTGCCTCAAGGACTGTGTCTTAAAACTGTTGTTTGCGTAGTGTAAGCAGCACAACAGGTAGAAGTGTGTACTGTGCTTTTGTGCAGAAATTCAGAAAGTAATGAGATACCAAGGCTTATTCTATGGATAGTAATAAAAATAGACAAACAAATAAATCTAAGAAGCCTTGCCTTGAGCCTTGCCTTGATGAACATGAAGAGCTGCATGGAGCCAAATACATTGACAACCTATTTCTGCTCAAGTCCATGCTTAGATAAGCTTTAAAATAAAAGCGAAAATCAGATAAAGTCAAACTTAAATCATGCACACACATAATCTATCTCTTTAATGTAGATTTATAACTTTTTTTCTCTCTTGTTTATACCTCTTTTCTCTATCTTTGTTTCAAGACAAAGCATAGCTGTCAAAACCCACTAGGCGAGAAAGTTGCTTCCCTGAGGGGAGTGACCAACTCCGACTATAGGAAAAAAGTCTGGATCTTTTGCACAGTGGGAAATGCAAGTCTTGCAAGGTCCTTGCTGCTGTCTGCCTAACGGAATATAGCACATGGGATATGAATCGTTCAACCCTGCACACCTACTACTGGCATGCAGAGAAGCAGCTGGATTTTCCTTCTACGCTTTCGGGGGAGCACAGATCCCCTTTCAGGAGGACAGGAGGACACACACCCACAAAGTGCAAGCCATGCTCACACGGTACCATCTACTCACAGCAAACCTGCTTTGAGGCTCCTCTCACACAGACTGCAGGCTGACACAGGCCAGAGCACCCAGGCAAAGTCTACAAACCACTCTCGCGCTGCTTTACACTCGAAAAACTTAGAGCCAAACCCAGCTCCCCGCGAGGCCGCGCGTCTGAAGGCGGCAACGAGAGGCCCGCGCTCCCGGCAGGGCCGCCCGCACCGAGCGCTCGCAGCCCCGCGGCAAGGGGCAGGCGGAGAGCAGCGCATCGCCACACACGGCCCGGCCCGGCCCGGCCCGGCCTCCCCACAGCGCGCGGCCGCTGGACCTCGCGGGCCTCGCACAGCCTCGGGAAGAGACTCTCGTCCCGCCGGGCGCTCAGGAAACAACGGAGCGGAGCCGCCGAGCCAGGCGCAGACGAGGCGAGGGCGGCTCCCTCGCGGCCTCACCGCAGCCGCTAACGGCTGCCCGCGCCCGGGGCCGCGGCGCCCTTACCCAGCATGAGGGGGCTGAGGCGGCGCGCCATGCCCTTGGACAGGTCGTACACGTAGAGCTTCACGGGGTGCAGCGCCAGCGGCTCCTCCATGGGGCCGCGCGCGGCGGGGCGCCCGCGGCCGGGCCCAGGGGCGCCCGCGCACCGGCAGAGATGGAGGGAGGACGGGGGAAAGGAGGAGAGGGGGGCGCGGGGCAGCCCCGCTCACGTCCCCGTTCCGGTTCGCGCTCCCGGCGCCCCCGCTCCGCGCGGCTCCGCGGCGACACCGACTGTGAGGTGACAGAGGCGAACGGAAGGGGCGACGCCGCCCGCGCGCATGCGCCGCCCCGTCAACGCGCCGCTAGGCAGCGCGGCCGTTCGACCCGGGGGCGGGGCTTCGCCGCGGGAGGCGGAGCCAGGGGGCGGGACGAGGGGAATGTTCCTGTCATTGGCCGGTGTGCACCGCCTCTTCCTGTTTGAGGGAGCATCTCCCGCCTTCTCCTTCACCCGTAACCAATCCACGACGAGAGAGGGAGAGGGGGGCGTGGCGTGATGGGGCGTGGCGCCTTCCCCTGCGGCCATTGGCCGGAGTTCCAGCGGAAGGCGGGTCCCGTGATGAGTGGCAGGTGGCGGTGAGGCGCGCGTGGCCGTGGCCGTTGGAGGAGCGTTGGGCGCCGTTTGGGGCGGTCAACGGTTCCGCGGGCGCTGCCCCCCCTGCGCGCTCCTCCACGCCGCCTGTAGCCGCGCTCGGGGCCATGTCGGAGTGGGAGTCCTACTACCGGACCGAGGGCGCGGAGGAGGAGGATGCGGAGCAGGAGGAGGGCGCGGAGGCGGCCGGTAAGGACCATCTCCGGCCGCTGCCGCGCCGCTCCCGGCGTCCCCGGGCAAAAGGAGGCGGCTGTTAAAGCTGCGGTTTCTTCCTCTCGCCTTCCGCAGCAGAGTACAAACACGCCGGTCGGGACAGCCTGATTTTCCTGGTGGATGCTTCCCAGGCCATGTTCGAGTCGTATGGTGAGGATGAGGAATACTCCCCCTTTGACATGACCATGCAGGTGAGCTTCATTGCAGAGCTGAAATAGCGCTTGAATGAGTTATTACAGTTCTTGATATTGGTTATATAAACTGTGAGCCACTAAAGATGAAACTACCACACTGTTTTGCAACTGATTTTCTTTGTGTTTTGTCCTGTGCGTGTTCTTTCCAGTGCATCCGGAATGTGTATATCAGCAAAATTATTAGTAGTGATAAGGACCTGCTCAGTGTTGTGTTCTATGGCACGGAAAAGAACAAGAATTCTGCAGACTTCAAGCATGTTTACGTTCTTCAGGATCTGGACAATCCAGGTAGAAGGCAGTAAAGCAATATGAAGTTTTATGTAGAAGGCAGGAAAATAAAATATGTGTAATACCCTTGTCAATAGATGGCCTGTTGAAAAGAGAACCGTCAGAAAAACAAAAATGCTCCTGTTTCTGGGATTTTTTTTGCTGATAGGCTTAGAAACTTAGTGAGATTCTGTCCTTTTCTTATATAGTTATTTCTATTTTAACATGGTGATTCACTTGTTATCTGCTAAAGCTAAGAGAATTTCAGTGAAGTCTTGAAAGCCTATCAGGTCTCTGCCTATGTCTCTGAACAACATGTGTACATGCCCAGGCACCGTAGATTCCTTCTTTTGGTAATTCTGATGTCTGCAAATGCTGTTACTCTCTATAGGTGCAAAGCGCATTCTAGAACTGGACAAATACAGAGGAGATGAAGGACAAAAGCTTTTTGAGGAAACCTTTGGCCACAATGACAACTATTCACTGGGTGAAGCACTTTGGGCCTGCTCTAATCTTTTCAGTGATGTTCGAGTGAGAATGAGCCACAAAAGGATCCTGCTGTTCACCAACACAGATGACCCTCATGCCAATGACAGTGCTAAATCCAAGCTGGCCAGGACCAGAGCTGGTGATCTTAGAGACACAGGTCATTATTTTCCCATTTGACTTAGGTGAAAAAGCTCTTTTGCCCCTTTCACTGAGGAACTATCTCATCCAGTGCAGATGACAATATGGAGCTCAAATTTTTTGCATAGAGACATCTAAGAGTGTGGAGGAACATGGTCATATCTATCGTTTGCTTTATCTGTAGGTATAATCTTGGACTTACTGCAGTTGAAGAAACCTGGAGGATTTGATATCTCCTTATTCTATAGGGACATCATTAACATAGCAGAGGATGAGGAACTAGAGATCCAACCTCATGAGTCAGGGAAACTGGAACAACTCATGAAGAAAGTTCGAGCAAAGCAGACAAAGAAACGGGTGCTAATCAGGTGTGTTTTTAAGTCTGACACTTTATTCTGTGCAGGAACCTAAAGTTATTTTTTTGACTACATCCCTCATCTGGAAGAATAGTTCTGTAACGATATCAGTGCTTTTGTCCCACTTCACTAGGGGACTGCAGTAGAGAGTAAAGCTAGGCATTGTTGTTTGTTTTTCTCTTCTCACTATGTGAAATCTCCTGCGTTGAGCTTGGTCAGAAATTACTCTGGAGGAAAGGAAAAAAAAAAAAGGAAGCCATTGCTGAAATAAGACAACTATCACAAAGCTGCAGTTCCTAATAGCAATGTTTAGGTTATAGCAAAGTCTGGTTGAAGTGATGCTTTGCTTACCAATAGTAACTTAGAGAGAAAAAAAAATCAAAGTGTCTGATGTTCTTGAAGAGAGACAATTCTACACCAGTGATATCTAAAAGATATGTGTCTGTTAGAAGGTAGGAAATAACATTCATATGAATTCACTGCTCTGCCCTCGGCATTTTTTTTTTTTCTCCCTAGTATTGATTATCTTGATGGAACTTTCTGGGGTAATTTTGCATTCTGCTCAAGCAGCTATGTGCATTTTGAGGCCACATTTGCAATCAGTACAAGTGGGTACATAATTGTGGACTTTTCCTATGCTCTGCCTGAGGATAAATGCTCTTCAGTTTAGGAAAGGATGAAAAAATAGGGTAAATCATTACTTTTTATGACAGCATTACAGCACGCTTTTATATGAGTGAGATTATGAAGCAAATATTGTCTTTTCAGAAGTACATGTGATTTTGAGGGGCTGAATAGCGGATCTGAGAAAATAAAGTTATCTGGGGATATGACATACTTTTTAAAAAGTATCTTTCAGAATCTCAAGTCTGCATCTGCTTTTTTTTTTTTTTTTTTTTTTTTTTTTTTTTTTTTTTCTCCAGGCTAAATCTGTATCTGAGCAAAGATCTGTCTCTAACTGTGGGTGTATACAGCCTCCTTCAAAAAGCTTATAAACCGTATCCAGTGAAGCTTTATCGGGAAACTAATGAGCCAATTAAAACAAAGACAAGGACTTTTAATGGAAAAACAGGCAGCTTGCTTCTGCCCAGTGATACAAAGAGGGCTCAGGTAATGAATTCACTGTCGGTTTTTCCTGTCAGTGTGATTTGGGGATGAGGAAAGGACTGTGAAGCATCTTAGTGCTTTTTCCATTTTTTGCTTGCATGAACAATTGCAAAAATAATTATATCCACATATCTTGATACAGTTTGGTCCCTTCTTAAGCTAAATAGAAGGGAAGTGGGTTGTTTTCTGGGTAGGACTCTCAAGGGAAAACCTAGCTACTGGTCTGAGTGTGCCTGGGAACTCAGGTCGTGTTTTTTCTGTATTGCAGAGCCAGGTTGTCGGAATGTGATCTTATGTCGCCTTGTGCGATCTTTTGAATTCCTAGAAACCGATTTTGACCATTTTATTACAATTGCTGTAAATTTGCACTGCTTTTTATAAGGGTACAGGTGTGAATTGCATGGATTTTATTGGGTTCTTTTCCCATATTAGGTGTATTAGCTCTATTTTTGTTATTTTGTTCCTTGCTTTCCTTTCTTGCTTCATAGTTTGAGAGATTGTAGTTTGACAGTAATACTCTGTCATACTCTGTTCAGGCACAGTCTTATTTCAGAGCAGGTTATGCAGTTGTTACGTATATTGTCATAAGCACACTTTGTGTGTCTTTCCTTGTCAAAGTCTCTTAAAGCTGTCCTCTTGTGATATTAGGCTTATTTATACTAGACACCAGCTTCTTGAAATACAGTAGAGCAGATGAGCAGAAAGGTGAATGTTGAGCCCCTAGCCCCTACTGGGCTAATCTCTAAGCAGACTACAATATGTTCTCCTTTCTTTCCTGACATATGAGTGATGCTTCAATAGCTCGAGTTGTTAATCATACTTTCTGCTAGGAGCAGGTAGCTGATGTGCTTCTGCTGGAGCAGGTTAGGAGACATAGACAGGTCAAATGGAACCTCTGCAGGTGTCTGATCCAACCTTAGCTCAGAGCAAGACTCAACGCTAAACTACATCGTGTTGTTCAGGGCTTTGCTGGTCAGCTGTGAGTAACCTCAAGGGTAAAGTGCTGCAGCCGTTCTGGGCCAAGTCTTAACCACTGTCTTGAGAAACACTCAAAAAGTGTTTTCTTAACATCCAGCCTGAATTTTTCTTGAGACAGCAGTTGCTAGCTGCACTAATGTACACTGGTACAGTACATGCATCCCTGTACACTGATGAGGAGAGTCTGGGTCTCTCCTCTCCATTTTTGTTGCTTTTCATATTCTTTGGCAGTCTTTTTTTCTTAGAGGTCCACCAAGTATGAGAAATGCTGTGAGAAATATTGTGGCATTTTAGTACTTTGAGGTTCTAAAACTAGTGAAGTGGGTTCTGAAAAAAATGGATGAAAAACCAAAAATATAGATGATGAAAAAGGGGCATCTTTCTCTTTGCTCTTCCTGTCATTCCACTGCCTTTTAGTAGAGTAGATCGGATTCTATCCCCTTGCTTAACACTACTGTCTGCTTTTTCCCTTCCACCCTCTGCTTTAGACTTATGGGAACCGTCAGATTGTGCTGGAAAAAGAGGAAACAGAAGAATTAAAACGTTTTGATTCACCAGGCTTGGTTCTGATAGGCTTCAAACCGCTTTCAATGCTAAAACAGCATCACTATATCAGGCCTTCCCAGTTCATCTATCCTGAGGAGGCCGTAGTAAGAGGTGAGCAAAGATGGGAACAGAAAATTCAGAAGAATCACACCTTGTAATACCTCACCTTGTATTATGTTAACCAGCTAAATCTTAGTGTGATCAAATGGGGATTGCTGTGATTCCATTTGGCATCTTTGCCTAGTTTAAAAATCTGTTAAAAGATGTGTTTTTAACTGTTGCTGCCCTTCCCAGTGCTGTTAATTCTTGTTTTCTTCAATAGCAGAAGTGCTGATCCTGCTTCATATTTCATCCATTGTAACAGAATGCTAATCAAACTGAACAGGTGTGGGCCTACAATACTTGGTTTAATCACTTATAATTATAACTAGTTTTTAAAAGTGAAAATTCCTAGTACTTTGTAAGACAGCAAACATGGTAAAAAGATTGCAGTTTTTGAATCTGCATCGCCTGGAAGCAGAAATGCGTCATTAAGGAAGTGTGGTTGAATTAACTGCATCTTAATGTCATCTTTTAATGGCAGTGGTAGCAAGAAGGAGAAAACATGTGTTTATGTGTCTGCTGAAGTGTACTAACCTAGAAATATAACATTAAGCCTCCCAAGCTGCATTATGAAGAAAAATCTTAACTTGCCCCTCTTTATGAGACAATGGCTAGATATCTTGCATTGTCTGACAGAAGCAACAGCTCTAATCTGGCTTTTCCAGCTTAGCAAAGTCCTGAATCAGTTCATTTATTCATTTGGGAGTCCTTTCTTGATCAACCTAGCTGATCAAATTTAAAGTAAATATGCCTAGACCTGTAGGGAAGTATATTGCAGTCCAAATCCTAAGGAAGTTACTTCTGTTGTAGGTCCTATAATGTGCTGCTACTGTTGTATCCCACTAGACCAGAGAGAGGCTTTGTGTAAACCACTTTCCAGTTCTCAGGCTTATTCTTTTCTCAGATGCTGGTGATTTCACCAGAACTCTCACTGATTCCATTAGGAGAGACTAATTTTCAAATTTTACCTCTTCCCAAACTTGCTTTTTACCTCTGGAACACTGTAAGCCTTTCAAAGAAGTCACTAGCATTGAAACTATAGTGCCTAGAGTTATACTCCTGAAATCTATGAGAGGGGAGGAAAAAAAAGTCCTTAATCTAACGTTGTCTTTACTTTGCAGGGAGTACAACACTTTTTAATGCCTTGTTGATGAAGTGCTTGGAAAGAGAAGTGTTTGCCCTGTGCAGATACATCCCCCGCCGAAACACCCCTCCTCGCTTCGTGGCCCTGGTTCCGCAGGAGGAAGAGCTCGATGAACAAAAAGTGCAGGTAGCGCCTCCAGGTAGGCAAGATTTCCTTGTGCTTTTGGAAGCAGTCAGATCCATACTGCATGGAAATATTCTTTTTTGCTACCTTAAAAGCTGGGGAGAGTGCTTTCCAACATTGCTTGCTTTAATTTTCTTATTATAAGTATGTGATGCTGAAGAGGATGCTGAGAGGTCCCTGGCTGTATTTCCTGCTTGAAATCTCTGCAGACAGACGTGGAGTAAATGCACTGTGTGGTGATGTATATAATGGTGCATCTGGGAGACAAGTCTGGTGCTGTCAATAACACTGTGCAGCTGTCCTTATACAGCTGAAAGAATTATAAAAGTAAATGCTTTAAAACAAATGCTATTTGTTTTAAATGCCTCATTCGCTTCAGAGGTTGCTCAGGTGTAACATGGCTGCAGTATTTTGCCTGCCTCCTACCTTTTTTTTTTCTACCAGATTCAAGTAAGGCACTTGCATACTTTCTGGACTGTTATTGTGTCATTGGACCCTTTTTAAAGCATTAAATTAATAATTTCACATTAGGAGACTGTAGAGTACACAAATAACATTTAGACTTGTATTTAACGTTTAAACAAATCATTTTCAAGCTGATTGCCAGGGAGAAACAGGCAAATTGATTTCCTGTGTAAAAAACATCTCTTAGTGTTTTGTATTTAGCTTGACTCTCATTCAAAAAATCATTAGTGATGTTGGCTATTTATGTTAGGATTGGGATTGAGTGTCATATTATAGGTGTTACTAGTTGGTGCTGTTTAAACTGGGTAGTTTGGTAGCCATCAAAATTGCCTAACGGACATCTTGGGCTTTCCCATAAAATGTTTTGAGGCTGTGGCTCTACGTGACTGTTCTCCTGGTCTCTCTTTTCTGTGTAGGCTTCCACCTGATTTTTCTGCCTTATGCAGATGACAAACGGAAAGTTGATTTTACAGAAAAGGTGCCAGCCAATCAAGAACAAGTGGACAAAATGAAGCAAATCATTCAAAAACTCAGGTTCAAGTACAGGTAGGTGGAGATAGAGTGAAAGGGGAGTAAGAGAAGCACAGCACGATTTCACAGTACTGCTTGTTGTGTTGAACACATTCTTCAACTATAGTGCACACAAGGTGAGGTTTTGAAGCCCTAGCTGGTTATATACGTGTTATTTGTAGTGTCGCTGGGATATTTCAGTGTCATTATTAATCTGTTAGGGTCCCTGGTTTCCCTTTACATGTCCACAGTAAATGCTTTAGAAGGTATAGTTAGAAATATGAGGGGTTTGAAACTATGCGTAGCTTGGCGGTCCTACTCAGCAGCCAAAGGCTGCAATGCTAGTAGTTGTCTGTAAGACTTTGAACTGGTCTTTAGAGCCGATCTTCAGGGCTTTGTTTCCCAATATGGTCAAACCTCACTGTGCAAATGTTGCTGTTCCTGTTTAAATACCATACAATTTGTGTCTATTGCAAATCAGACCTGGATCTTTTGCGTACAACAGAATTAATAGTTAGGAGCTTTCATCATAGTTAGGATAAATTTCATGAGCTGTTTTTATGGGAAATTTATTTCAAGAAGCTAGCAAAACTGGCATTAATGCAGAATGCTGCCATCTCCCTTTGGTTCATGCATTGTTCTGACTCACTTGATGTGTGATAGGATGATGATTCAGCAGATAAATTGAAAAGAGGAAAACTAGAGAGAGGAAAGCATTTTATTTTGGAATAGGTCTATCTTCTCGGCAACAAGCATTGAAATTTTGGGGGGTTCTTGACAGGACTGACAGCTTTGAGAACC
Source organism: Eudromia elegans (assembly GCA_003342815.1). Classification (NCBI taxonomy): domain Eukaryota; kingdom Metazoa; phylum Chordata; class Aves; order Tinamiformes; family Tinamidae; genus Eudromia; species Eudromia elegans. The sequence goes on along the minus strand of PTEX01000069.1, from coordinate 1,436,744 downwards.
CAGTTTTGCAGCAGCATTTCCGGAACCTGGAGGCTTTGGCACTGGATATGATGGAACCAGAACAAACTGAAGATTTGACAAGTGAGACCTGTTGGTGGATGCAAAGGAAAGTGGCATAGAGGAGTCTTGACCTTCTTCAAAGTCAGAGATGTGTTGCTACAAACAAAAAAAAAAAATTAGTTTTTGCTTGTTTTTTTAATTATGTGCATTTCCAAGATACAGAACTCTGGCCATTCTGAAATACCTTACTTTCCAGTAACTGTTAAGATAAGGAAAAAAAAATGTTCAATTTGCCCTGAAAAAATCTAATTGGATTTTTTTTTCCTTTATGGTGTTGAGTGTTATCTCTGAAATTGCTGTCCTCAAGAACCACATTAATATTTCAGTCTGATAAATGGCAGAATTATTTAGAGAATTATTCTGCTGGGAGCAAATGATGCCACCTGGTGGCTCAGAGTTCTTGGCTGCTTAATTCTGATGGGGGAATTAGCTCTTACTACTTTTAGTACGCCTGGAAACTTCTGTCTTGTGAACTGCTACCTAACAAATAACCAGCAGGGCAAACCTTTCTCTTTTGCCAGTGCCAAAGGCTGAGGAGATGAGCCGGAGGCTGGGCATCCTGGTGGAAGAGTTTAAGCAGCTGGTTTATCCTCCGGACTATGATCCTGATAGGAAGGTTGTAAAACGGAAACAGGGTGAGTAATGACACAGCAGAGTGGACTTATATCCAACTGCAATTCTTAGATATCAGTGTTGTGGTATCCAGCTAAAGAATGGCTGGAATGAGAACTTGCTTAGTTGTAACCCAGAGTACTGTGGGCAAATTTTTGTAAACTTTTTTTTTGTCTAACTTTGCTTTTTATGACAGAGTAGTAAAGTCCTTAATGCTTTGATTTGTTTTTCTGAGTGAGGAAGCAAACTTATATGTATGGACTGGTTAATAAGTCGATAGTTAGACATCTTTAGGACTAAATACTTGACTAATGCTCAAGTACTCGTGTGGTGTGGAATGTCAGTTAGCTGAAATCCATATTGAGTAATTGTAGCCTACTGCCTAGATGAGAATCTGTTAAAAGTTTCACTTGTGAACGATCTTTTTGAGATCATCCATATCAATTGCATCTGTATGGTAAGTGACAGCTCCTGTATAGAAGAAATTAGAAAAATTAGATCTCCGAGTGTGTAGGTAGCCATTGAATGCCACGTACTAATGCCCATTAACCGTGGGATGAGAAAAAATATCTTCCTTGACATTAATAAGTTATTTTTAAATCCTGCTGGTCCAAAATTTATCCTTCTTACAGGTGCCGTTGATGGTCAAGCTGAGAAGAAACCCAAGATAGAAATCTCAAAAGATGAGCTGAGGAGTCATGTGCAGAAGGGCTCTCTAGGCAAGCTCACGGTACCTGTTCTGAAGGAGGCATGCAGGATTTGTGGCCTGAGGGGTGGTGGGAAGAAGCAGGAGCTCATGGATGTATTGACTGAATACTTTAAAGACCACTAAGTAGGAGGAGTCTATTGTTTGACTTCTCTCCGTTTAAAGTTTTAGTTGTCTTATGTGGAAGCTGTCTGTACAGTCTTGCTATGGAGGAGGATAGGACTCAATGTTACTGAATATAGCAGTGGAGAAACTTTTAGCTCTGAACAATTCTCTGCAAATGTGGATTTTATTCACAGTAGTCAAAGGCTAAAGAGTTAAATTCCCTGCCAACTTGGGTCACTCATTGAAAATCAACACAGCTGTGCCTTCATGGTTTCTTAATAAAAGTTTTTTTTGTACTTTGCAAAACTATATTTTTTTTTTCATAAAGACAGCAAAAATCATTTTTATATAAGAAACCAGAATGATCTGTGAAAAGAATGAGCTATGTTAATGACTCTGTATTAATTCATGCAACATGTCTTTGTGCTAACAGAAGGTGTAAATGTGGTGTGTTTACTGTGGTACTCTCCAAAACTGCCAATTAGTTTTGCTATTGTAAGCAAACAGAGTTCTTTTCTACCATCTTTTCTACCATCAGCATTTGAGATCATCAGTAGATCTCAAAGGAGAAAATCGTTACTGCTAAGTGGTATCCAATCTGCTGTACAAAAAGTCAGCACTTTGAAAGGTGTTCAGCCCAATTTTCCATTTTTAAGCAGTAACTGTGAAAGTTGGTTAGAGAAAAGTCCTATTCCTTAGAGGCCTACAAGTACTTACCCCAGTTAAATTACTGAAATAGCATAGAGCCTCTCCGCCTCTGTAGCAAAGGTGAGTCACACTACTTACAGGCTTCTGTTTTTAACCTGTGTTTTAAAAATAGCAAGTTACAGAGATTAGCTATTGCTTGCTAATTGTGGTATATTCTTGAATCCTACTCATGTAGCCTGTATCCAGGGATGTATATATATATTATTTTTGAATCTTCCCTCTCCCCATGCCAGGTCACCCCACTGTCTTGCAGCGCAAGAGGAATAAAATCAGTATGTGGATAAATAGTCCTTCTCCTTGCCCTAGAAAGCAATGCTGATCCTTCAGTTAAGCTCTACCTTTTCACTGGATGCAAAGGTGGAACATGTCAAGGATTTATTTTTGGATGTATTTTTGTGCCCAGCATAGAGATTCCTTTTTGGCACAAAACCCAATTAAGCACCTTCTTGTAAAATTAAACTGCATGTTTAAGGTCATGCTCAGGCCACAGAGTGCAGTGTGCACAAGTGCAGTGACCCCCTTGCTAGCACCCTGCTTGCTTCTACATGTACAACTCAATGCAGCTGGCCCATACTGAGCACCCCGAGACTGGAACTAGGTAGTCTGTTATGATACTGTGATGCAAGTTGATTCTTTCTAACAAAGTTTTGTCTAAACAGATTTTCCGTTACATTCTTTAGGCAAAAAAAAAGTTCATGTATAGGCTTGTCTTAAGAAAGCTGTAAGTCAAAGTGAAAACTGAGACTTACTTGTCTTTAATTCTCTGAATTTTCCCTCCCCCACTGCCCCTTTTTGATTGCCTTGTGGCTTGCTAACCTCCAGCTTTTTATGCTCCAGCCTTTGGAGGATGATGACATGTTTTGTCCAAATTACTGGAGTCTCTCCTTGCTTTTTTGGGGGCAGGCTATTGCATTAAGCAAAATTCATCAGAGATGCTAAGGGGAGGTTTCAGGGCAAAAAAAAACCAAACCCAAAACCAACCTGGTTTGCTTGCTCAAAAATCCTTTATTTCTACTGCTTATGTGCTTTTCTTACACCGTTTGTCTTGGCACAGTATCGCTGGGGCAAATCCTAAGTTGGAGTTTTAAACACAACTAGCCCAACACTCAGCATCATTTTGAGGGAACAGCAGCTCTGCCAACATCAATACAAGGGAAAGGATTCAATCTTCTTAGTGACTTAAGTTCATCCCATCAAGGATATTACTAATATCAGACATTTACAAAAATATAAAATACAGACATTAAGTTGTCCTCAGTCTTTCATTTCACATACTTAAGATGTATTTACTATAGGTTAGCAGTTGGTGCATCTGTGGAAACCTTACAGGAGAAATTTTGCCTGCTGTTACCCTATCTACTGGTGTTTGCTACACCGGTCTTCCTATTCTAGCTTTGCTTCCTACTTTGCAAGCATGGAGAAGGCCCCAGAGTGCAGCTAAGTAATCCTGGAGGAAGAGGCTGTAGAAGCTTCAGTTGCTAAAGTCCAGTCTTCTTACAACAGAAGGGAGTTTGGCATAACCTCCAATGCAGATAATTTTAGACTCTTTAGCTGGAACACTAACTGGATTTTAGTATACAGCATGTGTTTAACCAAAGCTACCTCCATAAAGCCATCAAAAGTCTAAAATGTTCATGGTGCTTCATGCTTTTCTGGAACACAGGGTTATCTATCATTCTCTTTTTGTATGGCAAGCTGTTTCAGCTGAAAAAAAGCTTTTCCTACTGTCTTGGCTGCAGCTTGCAGTAGCTTCTACTAAAAAAACATCAGATCCTTTTAATAGGTATTGGCCAGCTATTCCTTACTGTGTATGAACCACAACAATCTACCAGGAATTTTATTAGTGAAATATCCTAGAAACCCAAGGTTTGCAGCTCATTGATGCACTCTACAGAAAGAAAACTGAAGGAGCAAGAACTACCACTCTGCAGCAGCCTTTAGCCAGTCTAATCAGTTTAACTTAGCAAGTGCTAACACTTCAAGTGGAGACATTTGTTCTCAGAGTATGACAGCTATGGAGATTCCTGTATTCATCTTTTGTCAGCATTTTTATTTTTTCTTAAAAAGTCAGCATTTAAAAACAAAAGCAGGATCAGAGATTTCACCTTGTGTGTTGCCATGAGGTTTCTGCTTCCCCCCTACACCTCTCAAAGCAGTCCCTTGTCTGGTTTCAAGGAGAAAAGAAATCTTGTGCTGTGGGTACCGATTCCATCTTGGTTCCACCCGCTGCTGCACAGTAGCTGCTCTGCCTCACACCTGGGCTACCCTGCACAGTAAAGCAATGCCTCTAGCAGAGTGTGCCCTGTGGATCCATGGATGGATCTGCAGCATGAAGGAAGCTAAGGAGGAGGTTAAAGCCCTGAGCAGGCAGACATAGAGACAAGGGCGAGGGTGTATGTATCTTGTTCTTTTAAACATCAACCAGGAAATACAGCTGTACAGCCACTTTTCAAGAAGCAGTACAATGAGAATGACTGTGTTGGAGTAGTAGAATACAGGAAAAAAAAAGGGGGGGCAGTGGTGGCAGAAGAGGCAGAAACATTCAGAGTTAAGTCACTATTAAACAAACAAAAAAAGACGTTTTGAAATGAAACACTGGTATCAAAACTATTACCGTATCAACTACAGCTAAATATTATTTCCCTCAGCTCCAACTTGTCCTATTCCACATACACTCACAGGCATTTAGACCAACAGTCTTTCTATAGCTTGCTGCACAGACTGGATTTGAGGCTTCAGCTGTGATCCCTCCTTAATGGTGATGGAGCAGGCAATGACGGGCCGGGAGACGCCACATGCCCGGCCCAGGGCCTGCTTGGAGCGCACAAAGACATAGGGCACATTCTTGTCCTCGCAGAGAAGAGGGAGATGGAGGATGATCTCCAAGGGCTCAGCATCTGCAGCCATCACAATGAATTCTGCTATTCCTCTGTTCAGTGTTTTAGTGGCTGCAAGATAAAATTAAGTCTAAGGTTTTTCTGTAAAGCACATGAATGAAAATCATTAACAGATGTTGAAATTATCATGAGCAAGCAGGAGATCTAGTGGTAGCATAAGGACAACTCAAGGCAAATGGCAGCTGCAGTGCTAGGAAACAGTGGCAGTCAGCAGCTCAGGGATGCAAGCTGATCTTCAAATCCCACAGAAATCTGAGTTTGTTCAGCCTGCAGAAGAGAAGCTCAATGTGTGTGCTGGGGAAAAGGATGTCCTTGCTGTCTTCTACTACCTGAAGGAGAGAAAGGACATGGCCAGACTGTCCTCATGGGTGCACAGTGAGAGGGCGCTGACCTGCAGTCAGTGATTGCCGCCTGTAAGAAATTCTGGTGGGACACAAGGGAAAAAAAAATCCATTGTGAAAGCAGTATAAGACCTAGGAAAGAGCCCAGAGACTGTGGGCCTTCATCCTTAAGAGATTTTTTTTCCTCTATCTTAGGGATAGAGATATCCTTAGAGATAGTTCTTTTTAAAAAAAGATCAAGACCCAGCAACCTGAATCAGCTTTAAAGGGGGTATTTCTCCAGGCAGATGGCACAATAGACCTTCAGAGATCTCTTTAAGCCCTAATTATTTTATAATTCTGAACTAATGAGGCATCAGTGCCTAACCACTAAAGCATGCATGAACATGGTACACCAGGAGTACAGTCTGAGCATCGACCAGCACTATGTACAAGCGAGGAAAAGGTTACAGTTCAACTCTGTCCCAAATACTCCATAAGCTGACAGAGAGGAAAAACAAGGCAAATATAAAACCAACGGCACACAGAGTAGCTCTCACCTTCGTTGGCTCCCTTGCGTAGCTGCTTGTAGTTGCAGGATTGCTGCACAAGATCCAGGAGCGTTTTGGTGAGCTGTGCATCAGCCAGTGGGTAGGCTTTGGGGTTCACTTCTGCCTCACTCTGGAGAAAGGAAAGAGCCAAGAGCGTTACAAGAGGCGCAAGGGGGGCCTTTCTGGGCACAGCAGTGTGTAGGCCTAGAGTCCATCACTTATATCAAGTGCTGTGGCCAACTCACCTGCTCAACACATACACTAAATTCTCATTGCATTTCATTTCTCCTCCAGCACCTCTGCCCCCATTGCTGGGGTTTGGGCAGTAGGGTGGTTTGAATGCTGTGAACTAACAGTAGCCTGCATGACCGTGCTACTGCAGGTACTGCACAAATGAAGCACTTCAGAGCAAGCTGCTGCCAGCAACAAGTTAACAAGTTCAGACCTGAATTATAAAGAAAACCCCAGAAGCATAAACTGTGAGATTCAGTCCTCTAAGTTACCGATAGCTTCCAGATTTTAACAGGGCCCTGCTAGAACAGCAGCAACACCTCGGGAGCATTAATAACCAGCAGCGGCAGAACTAGCGCTCCCGTTTCCCCAGCGCTCGCCTTCAACGGCTGGCGATTTGAACGCGCTCGGCGAGCGCAGGGAGCGCTCCCGCGGCCCTCCGCCCTGCCGGGGAGCCGGGCCCGCGCCGCGCCGCCTGCGAGGGGGCCCACGGCGCCTCCCGCCGCCGCCATGGCCGCCACGTGCGCCCGCCCCACTCACCATGGCTGCGCCCTGGGCTGCCCGCGCCGCACGCGCCCTCTCGGCCCGAAAGCTTCACGGAGGAGGAAGAGGAGGAGGAGGAAGAGGAGGAGGCGGGCAGGGCCTGCGCCGCCGCCGGAAGTGAGGTGCCGGGGGCGGGCGACGCAGGGAGCGCTGCTGCGGCCGGGAGGAAGCGATTCATCTGATACGGATTCCTGCGGAGGGATCATCCCTGCCAAGGACGAGACTTTTCTCTTGTTTGCTGGACGAGCTTCTAGCCAGGCCCTACAAAGTGTTAAACCCTCTGGGGGGAGCAAGGAGCTCAGTGAAACACGAGGGGAACAGGCAGGCAGGGAACAGGCACTGGAAAAGAGAAAAAGCCGTGAGGGCTCACACAGGGGTGGAGGTGCCAGAGAGGGGGTGCCCTCCACTCGGGCGGTACCCACGCAAACAGGACACTGCTGGGGCATAGGGACGGCCTGGAGACCCGTGCGAGTCCTTTATTACTCTCGAAAAAATAGATCAAAATTTACCTGTGCTTCATTGCACATAAATCTTCAGTGAGAGGTAGAATATTTATTTGAAAATATGAGGGATATAATCAAATTATTAGATGTAGGTTTATATGTGCTGGTACTGTAGGCACACCCCATCTCATTTTACAAGAAGAAAAAGCCTGGCTAAGCTTGCCTAAACACTGCATAAATATACCTGGGGTCACCTCATAGCAAGGGACAAGCCGTTACTCTCAAACGGGCGTTACCGGGTTACACCGAAGCTCCTTAGGGTCCCTTACGCCAGGCCTCCCCTCTCCGCACTCGGAAAGCAGCGGCCCTGGGGCGGGAGTTCCTGCGCTCCGTTTCGTGGCTCGCGGCGGAAGGCAGCGCCGGAGCAGCCGCTCACTAGGCGGCGCCAACGGCCGCCGCCTAACGGTCGCCGCCAACGGCCGCCGCGCGCGCATGCGCCGCATGCGCGCGCGGCGGTCGTTGGCGACGACCGTTTGGCGGCGGCCTTTGGGCTATGGCGGCGACGTGCGCGCGGCTGCCCGGCCGCCACGGAGCGCGCTGGGTGCTGCCGCTCCGCCCGCCGCTCTGCCTCGCCTGCGCCCTGGAGACCCTGGGTGACGGCGGCGCCTCGGTGGGCAGCGCCCTCGCCCCCCTGTGCCAGCCTTGGGACATTGGCCCCGCAGGCCTTTTGGCCTGTGCTGGCCCCACAGAGAGGGCAGTGCCCCTCCCCACCACTGGCTTTTCCATCTTCTTCTCCCAGTGCGGGGCCTGGAGGGGTCCAAGTGCGCTTTGATGCTCAGCCATGCAGTGTGGGGATGTGCTTCCCGCTAGGATGGCATGGGCAGACACTGTGTACAAGGCCAAGAGCTAACAAGGTGTTTGTGGTGTGTGTTGTCTCCGCTCCACAGTTGGTGCGCAAGAAGCATGAGCTTTCCCGGCTCCGAGAGGCCCTGGCCTGGCAGGCGCTGCCTGTTGTCCAGCTGCTGGCGCCAGAAGAAGGCCCCTGTGTCCACCTCATAGGAACTCTCTTTGGTAAGGGCGCTGGTGGCCTCAGGCTGTGGCAGAGAGAAGGTTGTTCTTGCCTGGTTTTGAACAGATGAAGAAACATGAGATTTCTCCATATTAAAAAAAAAAACCACCTATATATATTTGAGACTACTAATAGCTACTTCCATAGTCCCACTGTTCTGTGTTAGGTGTGTTATTCCCTATGGAAAACTACGCCTGTCATTTGATTCAGAATAGGTTAATTAATTTCCTTATTCACCAAGGAGCAGAATTAGCATGTTAATAAAGCTCTCTCACCTAAGTATCTTAGCTTGGCTTCTTAGCTTAGCTTGCCCTTCCCGGAGCAACTTCTAGTCTGCTGCACACCTGAGTGCTTTTTAATCATACTGGACTATAGCATGACAATTTATGCAGAACTGTGTGTTTTTGAAAAGCTGTTTTAGAGTTTCATATCAAATGTGCAAAATACTGACCTTTTTTTTTTTTTTTTTTTACACCATCACTTTTTATCCATAGAAATTCTTGTAGCTTTAGGACTGTATTACTCCTTTCGGGAGGGTCAGGCTTGTAACAGAACATGCTGTTCAGGAAGTGCCTTTCCAGCCACAGTCTCTGTGATCCCAAGCATCTCTTGGTGATATTTGTTTGCGTAGAAGTGCTGGGGAAAGGTCTCTGAAATGTTGGCTAAACTCTTGACGGAGAAGGAATAATGGTCTAAATGAGGTAACAATGAGGCAGGAAGAGCAAGGTGGAAGGCATGAATGTAAGAGCCTTTGAAGAATAAATATATTGGATTCCTCCAATTCTCAGATCTCATTTGCACATCAAAGATGCTTCATATTCTTTGGAGGGGAAGTGACTTACAAGCCCCTTCCCATGCTTTGACACGATGAATAATTCAAACAGTGTTTTCCCAGTTGATTCGCACAAACTGTGCTGCGTGTATGTTGGAAACGGAGCTACATTGGAGACGGAGTCTTTGTTTTGTTTTTTTCGTCAAGTTTAGTTCTCTTGCTTGTACTATTTGCATACATGGTCCTATGCAGATGTGGAGGGAGCAGGGTTTATGAGCAGCCCAATCCTATGTAGGACCCTAACACTAAATACCCCATAATAGGGGGGGAGTTGTGTTTGCATTACAATGCACTTGCCTATTTTTAATTAATAAATCTGTCTTTCTCTGTAAGGAATTTACAGTTTTGGGATAGCTTTGGCTTTTACTGTACTTGTTTTAACTCCTCAGGCAGTTGGGCTCCCAGTCCAAGCTTGGGGATACACATAAATTTTGGATAGAGCTTGAGTGAACCAAGGGTGCATTTGGTACCAGACTGTAAGAGGGAGCCACAGCTGAATGTCTTAATGTCCCTGTGCCCTGCTTTTGAAGGTATCTCTTGTGATATTCCTTGAGTGTCCCTATTCCTTTGCCAAAGACAGGTTGGTGTCGTGTGAGGCAGGGGAAAACCAAAACAGTTCTAGAGGGATTTGCAGCTTTTTCTGAGAAGGTACTGCAGCACTGATAGCCACAAGCAGGAATGAATTCCACGATTGATTGTTGCTTCTCTTTTAGGGATGTTGCATACTGTGGAAGACAGCAGTGCCTTGGACCTGTGCTTAGAAGGTGAGAGGCAGGTGCCATGTCTCTGGTACTGGATGGTTATGAGGTCAAGTCTACGTCTAATCCAAAACAGATAGTGAGATGTTGAGCTCCAGCATGTCTAGAAATGGGAAGAAATTTTATTGTCTCTCAGTGCAGGGTGGTGAGCAGCCTCTGCTGACTTCTTTTTCTTTTTTGGTTGGGAAGGAAGATGATGGGAGAAGGAGACATATATTTAAATATTGGTCTCATACAGATTCTGTGTACAGTGAATTTATCCTCAGATGGACAGCAGTGCTAAACAAAGCCTTGTCTTCAGGCCTGACCCAAGGTTTATCAGAGGAAATGGAAATCGTCCGGTTGGCTTCAGTGAGCTTTGGGATCTGATGCCTTTGCTCAGGATAGAGTGTTTGGGATTTAGCTACTCCTCTTTGTGAGCAGTCCTTCATTTGTAATCTGGAGGCAGTGCTTGCAGGGCTGAGAAGGGAATCTCTGCAGTCCAATTAACCTTGGGCATCTTTGCTGAGTCCAGTGATATTAGCAATGCGATGGTTCCCTCCTGTCCAGCTGTGACAGATGAAAAGAGGGATGATCAGGTCATTTCCGAGAAGGTTATCAGTTTCCAGGCACATACTTCACATGGTGTTACAAAGGTGAGTAGGTTTTCTGTCATGTTACTGTTCCTTTGCAGAGTGGTTGCTCTCAGAGAGAGACGTTTTAACTGAGTGATAGCCATCTCCTGAGGTTTTTACAGATTCTGAGAATTCTGGTCAAGAAAGGACCGCCAAAACATCTATATATCACCTCTATGTCTCTACTGAGCCCTGTAGTTTTAGGGTTATTTTTGGTGGCTAAGGTATGTCTCCTAGGTAAACCTGCAGTATTGCCCTGAGAGGTACCAGAGGTGGTGCAGATAGAAGTTTGCCGGAAAACAAACAGCCCTTTTGTGTTGGTGCCTGGCAAACATAGTTTCTTGTTGATTCTATCTGTTAGGACAGAGTGGAAAGAGTTTTTACAGATGACTGTAAACTCTTAGGTTATATCTAACGTAGTCAGCAACTGTGGTTCTCGTGTCTTCTCAAGGAAGGACATGCCTTTAAAGGGCAATTCTCATGCTTTTCAAATCCTTCTCAGCTCAATTTTTGACAGTTGTGATGATTTTAAACAAGGTATTGGTTTCTTTCTCTCTTTTCCTCCTCTCCCCCCCCCATTTATTTTGTGTCCTGATGCTCAGTTTGTTGTTTGTAGTAAATTTGCACATGCAGTTTGTTTTACTGCTCCAATGGAATTGCTGTGGTGTTGCTGCAGGATGCTCAGGCTGGGCTATCAGAATGCCCCGTGATAGTACGGGGAATGCAGACATTAGCTTGCTCTGTCAGCACCTCCTTGCTCACTTAATGTTTAAGCACTTTGCTCACCGCTCTGCTAAAGCGCCACAGAAGATGGATTGTGAGTGCTCTTTGATGTGAATTACTGATTGTCTTTCTCCTGCCTAGTTCTGGTGCAGCTTACAGTGGAGCTGAAGTCAGAGCAGTACTTACGCTGTGTTTTGGATGAAAGCCAAAAAGAGGTCAGTGAAAATGAGTTGCCTGCCCTTCACTTCAGTGATTCAGAGGTTGAAATGAGAGTTATGAGAGGCCCTGCAAAATCACAGGTACTCCTCTAGCAGGATGTCCTAGTGCCTGCTCTCCTCCTGTGATTTTTGACACTATCGGTGCCTGCTCTGGAGCTTTCCTGTTGTTCCTGGGAAGCCTTGCAGCTACATGGCTGCATGATGCCCTTACGAAGCTGTGGGCTTTCTCAGGTTCTTTTTCTGTCCCCTTATTATGTTGATGATAAAAGGAGCTTCCCCAGCCTGCAGCTAATCAGTGGGCTTTTGCTGTCTTCATTCCTGTATTTGTAATGGTTCCATGGGGTGTAAAAGCCTAGGAAAATAGCAAAGGTGGGGAGTTCAGCTGGTTCATCTCCTCATGTAAAACTAAAGATGAGAGGGAGGAAGAGGAACAAAAAGTAAGAAGCTTCTTGGGTAAATTAAAGAGACCACTGCTGCATTCTGAAAACTCAGTAGGTGTGTCCAGGTTTTTCCTGTGATTTATCCAACATCGTGAAGAGGGGCCTACTTAGGAAGAGATCCTGTTCTGGAACATTATGCATCACAGAGAGCTTGCTGTTTTGTGCACATTTAATTTTTTGGACTGTGTCTTTGTCAGTGAAACATTTTCTTCCTCTGTCTCATCTACAGCTTTGCAAGGCAACCACCATGAGAGGCAGCCTGCCCACATTCACTCTCTTGGGCAGGCTGGCAGATGCCATCCCTGTCCTAGCTGATTTACTGGTGGTGGAGCACAGTGAGTCATCTGTCATGCCCCTCTGAAATTTTCATGCAGGTAGTATTCACAGCCCTAGCACACTCCAGCCCCTAGCATGAAGAACCTTCATGAAGGTCACGCAAGACCCCTGCCCCAGAAGGCTTCAGGGCCTCTTGGGTTGCAGATTAGCACCTTAATACAGGCTTGTCATTGCACTCTGTGAAGTGAGATCTGTATGTCTGCCTTGCAGGGGATACACATTTGGTTTTTCTTTCGTTGATTCACCCCTAGGACTATGCTAAACTGAGCGTGCTCAGCTATTGATGGAAGTGGCTGCTGGGGTGATGGGCCTTCATCTAATGAGCAGTGAGCTCCTCTAGTCATTTCTTTCTGTACTTTTGCTCAGAGACTCCTAGGAGCATTCCTCCTAGGAGCACGCCTCTAAATGTGTGACTGCATTAGGGGGAAAGGTGGAGGTGAAGTAGTTACTTACTTAATTGTGGTATTCTTTGATCTGTATGCACAGGTCTGTGCAACGGCCTTTCACAGGTGTTTGAGGGAAATGGCTGTTTTAGAAATGTCAATTCCATGGTGTGATTGCTTGTCCTTACTGTTTCTCATGCTAGGTAATGTAGTGGATCACCTGCTGATGGGCTTGACATATCCAAATGAAGGTGTAAAGGCTGCTGTGTGCTACTTGTATGGCAAGCTCTACTCTTCCCCTGTTGGCACAGAGCGACTTTCAGCACACTTCACAGAAAAGCTCTGTGCTCTCTTCTTGAATACCTTGGACCATGCCCAGACAAAGGAGCTCCAGGTTAATTGTTTGGGTAAGGCATTTCTGAGAGAAGTTGTCAGGTGCAGAGGAATGCTTAGGACAGAAGAGGAAGGTCATCGCTCATTACTTGGGTTGAGTTGTTTCCTAGAGGAGCGTTAAACAAACACCTAGGTGATTAGGCTGCCTTGCAGCAGGAAAGCCTTGTCTGAAACAGGGTTCCTTTCTGTTACTGCAGAGTCATCTCATGGTCCAGCCTGGCTGCTGAGCTTCCCCAGGCCTCTGTTGTCCCTCCAGGCCCATGTTTGCCTAGCACTGATTTTTTCAGGCTTGGCACTGCAGCTTGACTCACCTCATCCTAGGAAGGACCACCCATCAAAGGATCTATGTGGAAACACTAGGCAGAGCCTGGTGGGTTCTGTAGAGCAGTGGAATGGAGTCTAACAGATATTGTCGTCTGATATGAGGGAATGTGTTGTTTAGGTTAGAAAGCTAATGTGGAAACACTTCCTTGCATTCATGCTTCCAACTGCACTTATCAACTGTGCTGAAGAGTACAGTTCCAGCCCTCCTGGCGCAGCTTGTTTGCAAACCATCCAGGGAATTCCTCTTTCACGTAGGAAGTAAGAAGGAAATGGATTACTCCTCAGGTCATCTGCTCAGCTGGTGGAAATGAGTGTACCCTGATGATTTTTATCAGTACCTGTAACAATGCTCTGTGCTTTTATACTGTTGCTTGTTTGTTTTTTATTGATATCCTTTAACTGAACACAACCATTTCAATAAGAGCATGAAAGTAGGAAAGGAGGATGAGCACCAGTTCTCTAGGAAGTATTCTATGGAAAATCACTGGTGCATCACTGGTTACAGCTTGGAAAAAAAATGCCAGTCAAGTACTCTCTCAAGAAACAGTTTAGGGAGAAGGTACAGGAGCAGAGAGAGAGAGTGCAGGTGTGTTCTTGAGATCATTTAGAGTTGTACCTGCACATCTTCAAGGCAGACTAGGGAGGAGATCAGATCCAGCATAAAGAATTAGCAACATTGGATTGCAAGACCTGTGACTCATGGAAGCCTATGGCCTGCGATCAGCAGAAGCTCCCTCAAGGTGAGATGAGAAGCTCTGCCAGGAATGCGGGATAAGGGAGGAGCTGGCAATGAGCATTAGGCTGTAAGTATTCCTGTGTTAACGTAATCCTTCACGTGTCCAATGCGATGCTTGCTCCCACTCCCTCTTTTGCAGGTTTGCTTAAGGAGCTGCTGAAATCTGACCATTTTGTATCCATTCTTATGAATAATTCGATGATAGAGGAGTGTGAGAATCAGGACCTTTTAGAAGGCGAAAACCCACTGCCACTTATTCTCAAAAAGGTGATGGATGAAGTAACCTTACAGCATGCAACCTGTGACTTTCTGACAGATTATTCCTTGTTCTCAGGTGAATTGTTGGTAGAATTAAAGAATTTGCTGGACTGTAAGGAATCTTTAGTAGAGGCACTTGACTGTGCTGTTACCAGCACTGACCAGCTAAAGAAGCTGTAGTGGAAGATGGAGGCACCTCCTTAGATTATGCCACTGCTCATTCCTCCATTGGGGAATTTTCCCTTGTGGCCTCAGCTAGTTTTACTCACTGGCACTAGAAGTCTGATACAGCACTTGTAGTGTGCCAGCATAACTGAGTATGAGCACAGAGCTATCCTTACTCATGGTCTTCTCTACTGTGACTTTCATTTTACATTTTCGAGTGTATTTGGCCCAGTGTTTTATCTTGCCTTGGCAAATTTGATCAGCAAAATACATGTCCAAAGAGAAATCTTCATTTCTTTCTTAGATTTTAAAATTTTGAGAGAACTATTTGCTATTCTCTCTGTGCTGTTGACTTCCTGACTACTTTTGGCTTTTTTTTTTCCAAACAGCTTTTGTTAAGCAGAGACCAGATGTTACAGGCAGCAAGTTCTCACTGTATGGCAGCAGTGCTGGTTCACTCTCCCAGTAGATACGCTCCAGCCTTTATCCATGCCGATGTCCCAGGTGAAGTGCAGCAACACCTGCTGTTTGTCATCCTGATTGTTTGTACTAGGAATCTCTCTGGCTGATGAGAGTAATCTGTGCAGTGATTTTTTTTTTTAAACCGGTAAAAATAGCTAATGCGATTTTAGGAAGAGAAGCAAAAATAATTCTTCAATTGAAATTATAGAAGCAGCTGTCAACAGTCAGAATGCAGATGCCACAACAAGAATTTGGACAGGTGCTTGAGGCCAAGCCCCTACTTGAATGATATTAGGCAATGTTTTGTCAGCCCTGTCTTCCAGTTGTAAGATGTCAGTTGTACAGGTGACCTGTAGTCCACTTGTCATATAGAAAGCAGGATACCCTTCATCATGTTTCATTGCTAGCTGCCTCCTGCAGCATCTGGGTTTTCCTTTAAAACCTTTATTCCCAGGTCTCACCTGTCTCAGGAGAGACTGCATTTTGTTTAGATAGTAGCCTGTGCAACATAGCTGCAAATCCTTGACGGGCTGGAGTCACGTCTTATCCAGCTAACTGTGAGCTTTCATAGAACTTGGCCTAGGATTTATCTTTGGAATCCAGCTGTGAGTGGTGGCTCATTATTTCACTCTTCTCTCAGTAGACATAAATGCTTTGGTTTTGTAAATCCCTCAGAAGTTTAAAACTTTGAGGAAAAAATATCACTGCATTTGTGGTAAAGCTGACTTTGTAGTTCTTTGTTTGTGCCAAAGACTAGAGCCACAAGTCAGCCCCTGCCTGCAAAGTATGTACTAGGAGGATGTCTGCTGGCCAGCACTAATTGCTTTATTTTGAAAACTAGTGTAACTCCAAGTATCCTCTGACTTCTCCATTGCTGCTATTTCACACTATAACTATTCTCCCTGTGGCTATGGGGCTATGTTGCTATGATTCCTAGTTTCCTTCTCCTTCCTCTACTGTGTTTTAGGGGGAGCTGTGAGCAAGATTGCCCCTTATTTCTTCTTTATTTATGTGCACTTGCAGAATTCCTGTTTGAGTGTCTCTCATGCACCAATGAAATTCTCATCTGGTCAGTATATTGCTGCTTACTACTCCTAACTGAAGAGCGCCTTTTCTTCTCCAAGTGTCACACGGTATATGGTAAGTCATGCATATCTGGGTGTTTTTGTGGAGATGCCAATGATGGACTTAGGAAAACAAGCCAAATTCCTTCCTTTTGCCTGGACTTTCCTTCAGTGGTGGAGGTTGAGGCCTATTTTGAGGGAGCTGAATAAACACAGTGTTTAGAGCATTTCTTTCTGTCAGAGACTCAGAAGAATGGTTGTTGAAATCTTTCTTCTTTTTTTTTCTAAAAAAAGTATTTTGGTTCCATTCTGGATTTTGAGGTGTGTGTTAAAAGCCTTCTCTGTACCTTTAACATGTGCAGGTGTCGAATCTTTGGTGAGGAGCCTCCGAGTTGTCCTGCAGCTGAACAATGCAGAGTTGCACAAGCAAGGGCTGCTGCTCTTCACTGAAATCCTGAAACGGTAAGGGCTTCCCCTTAGCTGGTTTGCCCACACAGAATTTCTGACCCCAGGATGGAAGCTTTGGAGGTTTTACTGTTCAGGCTTTTTGTCTGAAACCAAATATCTATGGCCCAGAGTCTTTCGTGTTTGCAAGGTGTTGCTGAGCAAGCACATCTGCCTCATCCTTGTGAGTTAAGGGCGTGCTGGTCGTTCTTGGACCTCCCAGCATGTCCTCTTTGTGCATACAGCCAGCAGTGTATCTGCTTCTTCTGCCTTCTTGTCTAGTTGAGAGGCAAAATCTACTTTTGGCAGTAGAGAGGACAGAAGAGGCAGGATGGAGTGGCCGAGGTGTAAATGAGCAGACCCACTCCTGCCAGGTGCATCTCTGACAAAATGGAGCACACAGACTCCATGACTTTTGGTCCTGTGTCTTCATCTGAGCTAAATTCAAAGACAAAAAACAAATACCAGGCTGAAATATTAATGGTTTCTGTCACTTTTTTTTTCTCTCCTTTTCTACTAAAGAGTAACAAAATTTGGCTTGTTTTTCTTCTATGGTTCCTGTTCCTGCCTCTATGATTTTGTTCCTGTCGTGTCATACTGTTGTCACAGGCTTCTTTTTTGCTCCTTAGTTCCCCCAAGAGAGCCCTTGAGCTGAATCTCAGAGATGTCATTGTCAATTCTGCAGCAAGTGGCAGGGATAGAAAGAGAAAGAAAAGCAGCAGTGTTGGAACACTGTGATGATGCCAGTGTGGGCATCTGTCAAAAGGAGAAACCAGAATGTGGGAAACACTAATTACAGCGTTAATGCTTGTAAAGCGGAGAGAACACTGTGCCCAATTACTCTAATTTTCTAGCATTCACATTTTGGTTGGCTCTGGTTTACCTCAGAAGTATAGTTTGATTTAACACTCCCCCACATCAAGGAAAAGGAGTCTCCTCCTGGAATCTCTCCTCCTCATTTCCCTTGCAGCAGCTTTCTCTTGTTTTGCGCCTTCCCTGCACCCTGGCAGTTTCTAGGCCAGACTGACTCTCTCTATTTGCATTATTAGGAAAGTTGGAAGTGGTGGGTAGCTCTCCCTGTGCTTCTCCCAGCACCTCTGGAACAGCAGGTGCAGTTTGGGATCCAAACACAAGAAGAGAAGAAGGTGAATGAAGCTGCAGGAGTGTTGTCTTTTGTGCTTTTTTTTAAATTTTACTTTTTTGCCTCCCCCAGGCCCCAAAGACATCAAAATGAGCCATATTGCAAGTGGGTTTATGCCTCTCAAATGAGTCAGCAGTACTCCTCCAGGCCTTCCTCCTCCTTGCATGAGTCAGCGACAACTCTTCTGAGGTGTTTTACTTCAGAAGATCAGTGATTAAAGGAAGAAAATGCAATTAATAAAATTTAAATATCGGTTGTAGGAACAACGTGAGATTCAGCATATTCCCTTATTATGGCTTGGGTCATGGTCCACGTTCCTGAGCTCCACAAGGCCTTTTCCCTGCCTTGCCCACCTTCCAGCTTTTTCTCACAACAGAATGTGAGGCGACTGCCAATCTGGATTTGAGTGACTAAAAGGAGGGCTTCTGCCTCTGCTCACTTTTTACCCTGCAGCTGGACTGCTCATTTGGTTTCTGCTGAAGCTCACTTTTTGCTCTCAAATGTGCATGGGAGCGTGTGCTCCTGGCACACTCGTCAGGCATGTCTATGAAAACAGAATAACAGAGAATAGTTTTGGCTCCAAGTCGGGCTTCTGTTGTGTTGTGCTTCTCTTCTGACTTTGCTAAGTGGTCTCTTTGGTGAGGGCCTCTGGCAAGCAGTTAGTGCCCCGTTCCCACATGTAGCTGCCCTCTTCCCCCCTTCTTCCCAAATATACCTGACTTGTCAGTAGCCAGCTGACCCCTTTCTGCCATTTGTGCAGCTTAACCCAATATCAAAGTTAATGATTCCTCATCCTCTGGTGCCCTGGCCTGGAAAGCTCAAAGGTGATCAGACAATGAAAGTGCTCACTCTTAATCAAAAATGTCAAAACGGTTGGGTTAAGTTTTTGCTTTTCAAGTTCATGAAAGTCCCTGTCCTGGCAGCATCTGGCATTAGAAGTGTCACAGGACTGTGAGAGAAGGTATTCTCATGGCTTTGTCCTTGCTCTAGGATGACATTGTTTACATGCTTAAGAGAAATGTGAATTTCCTGATGAATCTTCAAATGCTAGAACAGATGGGCTCAGCATAAAGTCCTAGGCAGAGAGATCACTTTGTTTTGCAGAGCCTGTTTTTCATGTGCTTTTCATATCAGGATTTGCTGGCACAGTCACACACATATCCAGGCTGTGGGTTTTTTCAGCATTCAAGGGCTCCAGACATGCTCAAGTTTGAGACTGCGTTCCTTGAGAGCAGCTGTCTCTTAGTACTGCAAAGCATGGAACTGCATGGCTCAGCTATCTGTGTGGTAAAATAAGGAGTGGGTGCTACAGTTGCTTTATTCTGACAATATTCCCTCTGCTGTTTCCTCTTTTCAGGCAACCAGTGGAAATCAAATTATTCACAAACCGAGGTATATGTAAAGAAGCCATTGATGTGCTGGTGGAGACAGTGAACTGCCCAGTGCTAGAGGTGGCAGTGGAGGCTGTGAAGGCTGTAGCAGCCTTTCTGAGGTAGCTGGAAGGTGTTTACAGACTTTTTTTCAGATAGGTCTGTTGATACCTTGTTGGTGTCTGGCTCCTCTGGGCTGTGTGGGTGAGTGTGCTCTGCAGTGGGAATTCTTGATGCAACAGGCATAGGTACAACAGAGCTACCCGGGAAAGAGGGCTGCAGGGCAGTGTAGCTGTGGTGGGCTGCAAGCTGCGGCAGCTAAGACCTTGGATCCTAGGCAGGCTTGTAGTACCAAGGTCACAGTAGCTTTATCACTCCATGCCCCGTCTGGGTAGATAATGAGTGAGTTTGTTTTTTGACTTGCATTTGTATGAAGGCACTCTTAGAAGAGCGTGTTGGAGAGAGGTGGCAGTGGCACTTTACTGTTGATGGAGCAGTTGTTATTCCTGCTGGTGCAGCCTTACTGCGTGGCCTGTTCCTAGCAGGGATCACTCAAGCTTTCTCTCCCTCTGTGCAGGAAGGACCATCTGTGCTGCCCCCCGGTTCTTTATGCAGAGCTGCAGAGGCTGCTGGGGGCAGTGCTGAAGCGATGTGCTGACCTTTCCCCACCGCCGAGCAGCAAGAGGCGCACAGTAAGTTCGGAGTGGGTGTTGACCCTTGGAAGGAGCAAGCAGGGCAGGAACGAACCTGGGCACAACACGTGGATATTGTGGATGCATTTCAAACCTTCTGCCTGTGACTGTTGGGCTCTTTGGTGTTTCTTCTCGATCCCCATGCCTGGAGATGTCAGTAACCTTTGTCTCTAAGGTAGCTGAGGCTGGCTGCTAGTGAATGCTCAGGTTTCTACATCAGTGAAGATACCTGGGACACCACTTGAGTGCGCTCTTCCCTTTAGGTGCCCAGTGCTCTCAGGTCCTTTAAACTTCCCCTTCTTCAGGGCCACACCTTCTTTTTTTGTTTTGTTTTTATTCTTATTTTTAATTTTATTTTTAGCAAAGTCCATGCCTTCTGGTGCTTTCAGATCACGAAGGTCAACTTGCATGCACTGGGATGCCTCAACAAGGGAATTATTACCATCTATTTGAACTGCAAGTCCTTTCCTGTTCCATGCAGTTAGTTTGATGTGCTACTGGGAACTGTGTACCCTTGAGGACTGCCCACTTTTCAGATGACTGAATGAAAAGACAAGGACTGGGCCTTGTTACTGTGGGTTTAGGAGCATGAGGTTTAAATGACAAATAATTTTGTAGAGGCACGACCTTTTTGCTGGAGTACCAGACAGCCAAATGTGTGCTGAACTGTCTCTAGACCTGCAGCCCAAGCTGTGTGACACTGTCTGGAGATAATGGAGTTGCTTTCTGCCTGAGGGGTAGACACATGTTAGTCTGTTTGCACACACAGAGCTTGGTGCCCTATTCAGAATAAAGAGCTTTATAGAAGGGAAAACAGGCAAAGGATAAGACCATCTAGGCAGTCTGTTATGGGAGGAGGGGAAAGATGAAATGTTTGTGCCTCTGGTAAGGTGTCTGAGAATCAAATGGGGAAGGAATTTGTACATCAGAAGTTTTGATCTGCCATGCCTTGATGGAACTAGCTTGCTGTGCCCTTCTGGCCAAACTTGGTGGGATGCTGTGTCGAAACAACAGCTGGCACCTGGGTGGTTGCTTCCAAGATTACAGGGCTGAGCAGGAAGAGGAATTGTTCAGCTTTGTCCAAAGAGCAATTGGAGGAAAATGGATTTTTTAAAAAGAGTACTATATTTTCCCTGAAATATTTGAAGTTTCATTTGTTGAACTGTTTGAAACTCAGACTAGACCAAAACATGACAGTAGAGACTGTACTATTCAAGGGATGAGGCAATGCAGAACTAGCAGCTCTCTTCCCTCAGGAAAGCAGAGTAACCCTCTAAACCTGCCCTGCCCAGGAAATTGCGATAGCAAAGACATAGCTATACGAAGGAAGTGAATAAAGCGAAATGCTTTTCTTTTCCTTCTTACTGCTTTTATTGGAGAAGTAAGCGCTTTTGTTTCACAATGAACACAAGATCTTGAAGACTTCTCTCCTTTAACAGGGTGACCTGCTGTTATCAGTGCCTCAGAGTCACACAGGAAACAGAAACCTTAGCAGAGTTCCTCAGAGACAGGGCCAGTTCTTGCTTCACACTCTGGAAAGTTTCAGAAGTGCTTGTAGGTGAGGACTAATGGAGGGGTGTGAGTGTATTTGTGCGAGTCCTGACACATCATCACCGAGTTTCTCTACCCTGCAGTATCAAAGAGGAGTTCTTCCTGTGACATTTATCAGTGAAGCTCCAGAGTGAGGGATGTGAAATATTGTGAACAGTGGCAGCTTTGTGGTACCTGCAGGTACCTCCCAAGAAATTTGACTGAGACCTATCTGTTTATTTCATCTCTTTGGCCTTTGAAGAATTGCTTTAAAATAAGATTAAAAAGAAACTAGAGGGTGTCATTATTGAAATCCAGCAATGATATAAGGACTGATGGAAAGTATATGTGAAACCGTATTCCAATTCTTATGCCCCAGGTTATGCAGTCTCATTGCTGAAGAGGGTTAATCATTTAATTGATAGGTATCTAGTCCATCTGCTGGACTTGTATTTGCTTATATCTGTGTTATGTTACTGCATGTGGGTTCATGGGCACCAGTTTTTCCTGTTTTACTGGATGAGAGACATCCGCTAACTGGCCGGAAGAAAATGGAAGATAGGTTTACACAGAAAAACTACCTCATCTGCTGCGAAGGAAGGCAGGTTTTTGTGAGGTTTGCTTTGAGGCCTTCCCACTGAAGATATTTCCTTCAGAGAAGCTAAGCCTTACATTTGCCAACTTGTGCTACAGTTATAAGACATTGCTGATTTCTAATAGCTTCACTGAGGAAGTAGTTGTTACTGCCAGAAGAGTTGCATCTCCTAGCTTTCTTTACTGAGCAGGGAGAGTTTCTCTGTCTTCTGGGGTTTTCTGTGTGCTTGTAGGTTGGCAGTGGAGTTCCAGAGTGACCCGATGGCCCAGGAGAATGCTTTTACTGCCCCTGATGCTGAGAGCACAGACACTCTAAGCAACTTCTCTGAGTTCCTGTTGAGGATTTGTGACAATCTCTGCATCCCCATGGTCATGGTAGGGTTTCTTTTGAACTTGGTCTGTTCCCTGGGTACTTGGATAGATGCTGTCAGGGACGGAGAGATGATGGGAAAAGGTGTTTTGGAAAGAGAGTTTGTAGCATAAACTGAGTGCGACTGTGGCATTTGCCACCTCTCCAAAGACAAGTGCAGCATTGTGACATTCATGCAAAATGAGAGTGTATGGAGTCTGAGGGTGGGGGAAATTCATAAAGCTTGCATAGAGACTGCAGTGTCTTTCTTCAGACTGTGCAATCTCTACTCAAACCTGACATGTTACCCAATCCATGTCTGTTGTGGAAAATTAAGAACGTGGGAGTGCTGTTTCCAGAAGGTAATTTTGAGCCTGTCCAGCAGACACAGCAAGGACAATACTAGGCCAGTGAGGCCATGCAGTCTGAAAAGTAGTAGTAGAGTCACTTATGCTTTAGTGCTCCATGGCAGCATGTCACTAAGACACAGCGAGTTTATCCAAACGATGGGACTCTGATGCACTCCCAGATGTTGAGTAAATTTTCCTTGCACTTTGCCACGGTTTCAGATACACAGCTCTTGCCATTGCTGGGGGCTTGGGGATTTTTTGGTTTTTGTTTTTTACATTTGGTAGGCATATTTACTGGGTTGTTATTCTCAGCCTTGAAAGCACAGTGCAGAGCAGTCCAGGTTGGCAAAGCTGGAGTGAATGTGCTGCTTCTTGCTTGCTGGACTTGGGTAGAAATTGTGGACTGTGGTAAAATTGCTCTATGGCCCTGTGTAAGAGTGAGTCGAGATGTTCTATTCTAAACTGTTTAGGGCTAGACCCTGCAGAGGATTTAAATGTCTGTATTTGTTACTACACAGCAAAATGCTGAAGCACAGGTGCTGAATGGCATTGAAGTCAGCTATACCTAGGTGTATGTCCCATGTCTTGCTGCAGAATTAGACATTTGACCTGTTTTTGTAGTTATGTCTAGGGTTATGTGAAAAGTAATGTCTGTAGTTATGTCAGGGTGTAACTGGCTGCCAGCTGGACTCAGGAGGAAGCTTCTTGTTTGATGCAATGTCTTGCAGAGGTAGGAGCATTGCTCATAAATGTTGGGTGGGGGAGCATTAGTTGCTTTCAAAATGCTGTGCGAGCCTGTGTACCTACTGCCAGGCATTTTGATAGAAGGGCTGTTATTGCCTTTTATGTGGTTTTGGAAATCTAATATTCTGGACAGAGGAAAGCAGGAAGAGAGCTGCTGCTTTCTGTATGCACTGCATACCACCCATTTGATCTTTTCTTCATTTTTTCCACAGAGCTACCTGGAAAGGTCTGTCAGCCCATCAGTGATGGAGGTTTTCATATCAACCCTTAATACCTTGTTTACTGTGATACCAAACATGAGGGATAAGTTCTCCAAAAAGCTGGGTACGGATCATGTGCCCTGTGCTGCTTTGCTCGACAGATAGAACTTGCTGCTGCTGCATATTTTGAGGCAATGAGCTTAACAAGACTTTCCGTGGGGGATTACATTGCATGTTTGTGTGGGTAAAAACAGTGTGTGCAGTCATGTTCAGTAGGATGAAAAGTTATTTACTCTAGGAATGGTGACAGGACTGATCTTATCTAAGTAAATTGTGTCAGCTTTACTCCTTCCTCTGGAATATTCAGAGCTGCCTGATTCTGTAGATGGGAATTATGCTGAAATTATCACCTGACTTTTATTATATAGAAGCCTATTGACTCTGTATTTTCCTTACTCTTTGTAGATCAGACAGTGATGTACAAAATCCCTCTTTTCTAAATATGTAGAGCTAGCAAATCTTTCCTTCACCTTCCAAGGAGGCAAATGAATCTCAGTCTCAGATACTGTCCTCCAAATCAATGGCTGTGGGACCTGTGTATTCTTCTTCCTCATCAGACAAGCTTGAGGCTCTTTAGATGTTTCTGTCTTGCTTTCTCCCCAGCATCCTCCTCCTTCATCCACCTGACATTGGAGCTGAAGGCCAGATTTTGCTCCGTACAAAGGTATTGTGGTGTGTATGTTAGAAGTGAGTTGTTTTCCAGGTGCGAAAGCAGATCACAGCTATCTGAAGCAACTGAATTAGGCAAGAATGTAGCCTAGAATTTTCAAGAGTCATATCTTATTGCAAAACTAAACAGTGACTGAGAATGGAAGAGCTGTGAGAACAGGAAAAGGCAAATAGTTAAGGGGAGGGTGAATGGATGTAGCTTTGTGAGAATTCCGTGTGCCACTGTAAGCTGGGCAGGTGTTGTACAGCAGCTTGGCTTTGGAGTAGTGAAATCTGTGTGTCCTTTGGAAAGAATTGCAGTAGCATCACTTCCATTTGTGCTCCAACTTTCTAAGCTTTCTAATACCACTATTATGTTCCTCTTGGCATGAGAATATATAATTAATAAGAAGGGTAAGGAAGACATTAACAAGATATATTGCAAATGGCCATCTCTGGCATAGGTTACGATTTCTTAGTTGAAGAGGACTTAGGGAGACTTTCTTTGGGTCTGCAGAGATGTTTTGAGTCCTCTTTCCTGTGACTGCAACTTGTTAAATGAGCAGACAAAAAAAATAGCACCCCTTATCCAAGTTACTACTGTGGGAGCTAGCGTGAGGATGTCTGTGCCTTTGAGTGATGTGAGGGGGAGTGATACAGGCCAGTCAATATTGTAGCACACAGTGCTAGGCAAGTTATGTTACAGTATGAAGATGTTTGGTTATGTCCCATTCCACAAGGAAATCTTTAGAGAGAGGGAGTGCTTGCAAGTACAGCTTTTCTCACAGCTTTTAGGTATTTTTTTTTTTTGTCATTTCTAATTGTTTGTCCCTGGAAACAACATTGTCTCAAAATCTTCCTAATAGGGTTTATCAATGGTATTGGGTATTAGGAAGCTCTCCTTTTCTGTGATGTTAGAGATAATGACATTTTCCCAAGGTATCCATGCATATTCAGTCATTGCTTCTACTGTGTCTGCCACATCTGTCTCATTGTGGCAGAGCAGGTATTTATATGTGATCATTCAGTAAACTGAAATTTGACAGATGCTGTGTGAGATTAGAAGTGGGATGAGGTTTCTGACTTTTTTATGTTTCTGGTGTTCTTCACAGTAATCCTCTCTTGAATCAAGCATGTTCCAGCTTCCTCTACAACTTGTGCCTGAGCCTCTACTCTACAATGGAGGAGAGAGATTCTTCTCAAAATGGCAAGTCTGGGGAAGAAGACAACTTACTTAATTTTGGTTGAGGTCTAGCCAAGGCTCTATTTAGGCAGTCAGAGAGAAGGAAAAAGAAAATGTGGGGAGGAGGAGGTGGGTGGAGGAAGGGGGGAGACACACAACATCTCTATTTTGGGATTTTCTTCAGCTTTTTCTTAGGCTAATCTGCTGAGAAGATGTCTCAGAGAATGCCTCTTGAGAAGTATGAAACCCTAGCTGAATTCATTTTGAGTTCATTTATCCATGGGTTTGCTCACCTGGTGACATTTATTAGCACCAATGTGCATGCTTTAATTAAAACAATGTTGCTTGCCAAGAAGTCACTCTTATCCAGCAATTAAGGTCACCTTTTTTCCCTCTTGTTTTATTTTATAAAGCTTTCCTATGTATACTGCAACTTTCCATTGTAGGTGAGTCCCAAATAAATGAGGTGAAAATTTCCACATAATAGAATACACTATTCTCCCTGGTACTGGTTGGATGCCATACTAGCAACACCGGCAAAGCGCTGGGACCTCAAAGCAAAAGTCGCCTTTCATCCTCATGCCCAGCTCTGTTAGATCAGGTTTTGGCCTCTATTCATGCCAAATCATAGAGATGCACTTGCTATTTTGTGTACTATGTGCAGACTGTGGGGGTAATCAGTAGGCTTTGATACTACTCAAATGAGCAGCTTCTCAAATTTAATGTTCTTCAGCTTAGGATGGGCAGATCCTCCCACACCTCTCCATTTTAGCATAGACATTCCTCATCCCTACCTATCCTGCTCATATTGTTTGCATTTTCAGAGCAAGAGATGTTTGAGCTCCTGCAGAAGGGCCTGCCTCAGTTAAACTACACAGTTCCTGAAAGCCTTCTCCTCCTGACTGAAAATCCTGAACCTTTCTCTTTGGATCAGTCTCTGTGCAGCCACCAGTATTGCTTCATACTCCTCTTATACTTTGCCTACACCCTTGGGGACAGGTGAGCCACATGTATACAAAAGCAGGTGGTTATGGGTTATTTTGGCCATCATGCACCAATTTTCAGTGGGCGAGGCTTGTCCGATTTTCCTGTTTCTTCTCCAATTTCTTGACTGCAGGTTTGTCCCGGAGGCAGAATTATTTTTAGCCATAAAAAGTTTCCTTCTGTCAGCGCAGGACCGTGGAGACTGTCCCCCACCATACATATTCAGAGCTGTGCTTTACCTCCTTGCTGTCTGTCAGGACAAAAGCAAAGACCTGGACTTGGTAAAAGAGGATTTCATTCCTCCATCTTGAACCTTTTCTGTGGAATTTAACTAAGGTTCCTCCCCACCCTCATCAGCCCTCTTGCAGTCTGTGTTTTGATGTATGTAATGAGTGATGAATGAGTGGAAAGTGTGCAGTCCAGCTACGCCCTGGAAAGTTAACTGTGAAAAGCCACTAGGGAATATAGGTTTGATTGAAGAAGCTTGTGTTATGTGTGGGAAGTGTAAATGCGTTGGATAGGCTATGAATTCACGTACAGAATATTATAAACTTTATAGCTCCAATCTCCTGAACACATCCCCAGCCTCTGCAGTGTACTTTCTAGCATTCCCATATGGCTTTTTGCTGCTTCACAGCTTTGAGCACTGCATAAAGCCTAAAAGTTTCTTAGCCTTTGTGATGCAAATAAGCCTCATGAAATGATCCATTTGATTGTCTGCTCCGAAGGCAGTGTGACTTTTTCTCACGGTAGATACTAATCACTTCAGCTTTTGGCTATTCACTGTCTAGTTGTGATTTTGTTCTCTCTCTCCCTTTGCTGGCCACACACTTGTCAGAGGTCATTATGCACCATAAAGCGGATCCTGGATAATCTCCCAGATCTGGGCTTGGTCTACGTCCACTGTCCTCTTCTGCTGAGTTTTTTCCTGCACTACCCTGAATTCATGGGCAGATTTGGACACCAGGTCCTCCAGCTCTGGTTTTCTCGGGAAGACTGCAATCAAATTGAGGCTGAACAAGCTGGCTTTGACGTGTCTGAGCAGCTGAAGAGGGCCAACCCTTTGCTTCACATTATGAAGAACAATTCAAGCATTTTACTTATTTTACTGGTACGTGACTCTCACAAGGACAGCCTGTTGTCTCTGGCCATGATTCAGGGGAAGCGCTTAGGGCTTGTTGGTTTTTAAAGTATTAAATGCTTTTCTGAGCCCAAGGAAGTGAGCTGTATACACAAATTTCCACTTCCCAGGCAAACCTGCTATGGAAGATGGCACTATGTGTATGTTAGCCCTTCTGCTATCCACTGTGATAGAACAGGGTCTTTGGAAAGCTAGCAAGGTAGGGGTCAGAAGAGGGCTGTGATATTTGCCATGGAAAAAAATTCATGGGCTCTACCCTTTCTTTCTTCAGATAGATTGCTGGGTACTCTAGTGCCTTCTGTGGCACTCTTTCAAGAAGCTGTTTGCTATTTTGGGAGCAGTGGTGTGCTATTGATAGATGAAAAGGATATGAGAAACAAAGAACTTTCAAAAAGCAGCATGCAGAGAGCAGGAGCAGGACCTCAGGGCTCAGCTTTCTGTTTGCCTTTTCTTTTTTTTTTTTTTTTTTTTTTTCTTTGTTTGTGTTGAACTGGAGGGTTTTTTCTGAGATTTCTGCAGTACTCTGAATTTTCAGGACTACAAATGGCCCATTATGTTCTTAAATAGGAGTAATAATAAAAGATGAGAGAATTACTTGTTGCAGGGGAGAAAGGGGCCTTGCAGTAGCTGGCCTTGTGTTTTTGCCCTTAGCTGGTGAAATGAGCTCTGTTTGCTCATGTAATCGTAACAGAACTCAGATCCTGATGGCTGCTCAGAGGGTTTCTCTCATTTCTACCTCTCCTACCTAATCTGTCATGTCTCTGTATCAATGACTACTTACCCGTGACTACTTAGCCAGTCATAGCAAATACTTATTAACATTTCCACACAAAGACATGAGATTTGCTGGTAAGGGCAAAAGCGAAGATCTGTGATTTTTCTCTTCCAACCCATTATTGAAAGTAAAGATATGTAGCGTGGGGAATAAAACCCCATGCCAGTAAACAGAGATAAAGCAGGATTTGTTTGTAGTGCTTGAGCTGGCTGGAGGCTAGGAGTCCGTCTAACACAGGCATTACAGACTGGCATATATTTATTCTGGTCTAAGAGGTTGTGAAAGAATTTTTAATATCCCAGGGTACTTAAAGGACTGGCAGTATGAAGTGTTGCTCAGGATGGTTCTTTCATAGGCTTGGGTAGGTATTGTAGAGTAGGTAACAACATCCACACATTTCATATTGCTTCTCCACTGTTATTAAAAGCAATTACTACATTGACAGATCAGTGTAGTTGAGAGGAAGTATCCCATGAGACTTGTCTACCTTTGGCAGTAGTTTTGGAACCTATCACTCCTCAAGCTAAAGTCAACATATGTATCACAAGTCTATAAATTGACCAAAGAGAAATGGCTCCCTCTCTGAACGATGTAACGTTCCTGCATCCCCCTTGTCTGTCTTGCGTTTTGCTCTTGCAGAAATAAATTAATTTAGCTCTGTCCCAGTCTTTAAAGTGAACTGTAATAAATCACAGGTTTTGACAATTCACCTCTCTGTTGGGGAAGAGCATAATCAATCTAAATTTAGATGGGCTAATAAAACAGTGCAATATCCTAGAATAAATATACTGTCAGATATAAACAAAACTTATGAGGTGAATAATCCCAGTCCGAGAAAGCAATAGTAAAATGAAAAGCTTCTGCATGGTACAATGAAACAAAAATGAACGTCCTTCCAAGGATGATTTATTTGCTTATCTGCTTTTAATAAATGTCTGGATTAGATTGAGCAGATGGTTAGTGGTTTTGTTGGAGACGTTGAGCTCCTTAGTAAGAAGGAAAATGTTGATAAAAAGGAGAGCATTTACCAAGGCCAGGAGGGCTGTGACCCTTGGTTAACACTGTCCTGTGCCGTGTGTGTCCACCTGGTGATAAATGTGGTAGCTGTCACACAGTGGCACACCTGACTTTTCCCTGTGCCAGATCCGAGCTGCTCTCCTAGGGCATGGGGATGGGTTGGCTGACATCAGATTACGTTCCTGAATGTCACTAAAAGAGAGAAGCTGAGGAGAGAAATGGAGAGTAAATACGTGTACTTAATGCTGTATTGGGTCCATAAAATTTGGCTTTCAGCGCAGATTGTGTGACCCATTCTTTCAGAGAGGGATTTGGGATGATAATTTTCCATAGAAAGCAATTATGGAAAAATCTTCATCTGCAGAAGTTGTCATCTTAACTGCAGGAAGCTACAGGTATTTTCTGTCATGATGTATAAGATTGATGCTGCCCATGCACATTTTATCATCTGCAGTTTCATGGGATATTTTCATTCAAATAGCAGCTCACCCTGTGTGCTGAGCCCAGCTGGCCTGGTGCATGCTGTGACAGGAAGCCCTGCAGGATGGCCTCAGCTGATCAGTATCAAATTCATCTCTTATTTCTCTGAATATCCCCTTGCCCTTGTGTGGGGAGGGAAGGTAAATGGTGCTACCGTCACTACCTTATTCTGCACCATGCAGTGCTCTTCTTCCCACCCAGAATGCTCCTAGTATTTTTAGCCTCTCTTCATAAGGAAGTCTCTGCATCCTGCAAGGGAGGAATGCTCAGCTTTTTCACCCGGGCTGGGTTAAACCTGCAGTGCCAGTGCATCACAGTTGTACACCTTTATATGCAATATTTTTGGCATGTGCTGGAGCGAGGGATTTGGCAGAAAAGGTGCCAGAGAACAGTCCTCTGCCATCGGAGCTGCTTGTGCAGCCAGCTGCCTGCTGCCTATTCCCAAAGGTCTCAGCTGTAGGCAGGAATGAACCCTCGAAGCTGGAGGAATTTTTCTGTCACCGGCATCCATTTCTTACCTTAACTGTTTTCCCTGGCCACTTTCCTCTCCCCCATCCAGTCTGGATGCATAACTATCATGCAAGAAGGTAACATAGCCAAAAAAAATGGCTCGAGGCTGGATGGGCACTCCTGGCAGGCTGTGGGCTTGGCAACGTTGCTCAGTGGCGTTTCCTTTGCTGTTTTTCTCTTTCTGCTGTACCCTTTGCAACGCAGCAGTCAGGAATACGGGGGGAGGATGGTGGTGGTGCTTACCTTGTAGTATTATAGTGTCGATGATTCCTCCCTGAATTTTATGGAACTGTGCTTATGCTTATACTTGTATGCATGGCAAATTTAATGTTAAACACCTTAACATCAAAAGCGTGCCTGAATTAATGCTAGTGGCTGTAGGATTTGGCTCCTCGCAGAGCTGTATTCCAGAAGCAGGCCTGTGGGATGTGTGCTGTACCCACAGCTCTCCCATTTGCAGTGACTGAGTGATTGCTTGTCTGGTTTACGTTTCAGGCAGTTTAGCTGTTACGTTGCTGCTGCAGATACCAGCAGCTGGCTGCTGCCAGCCCAAGACTTCTCAAAATAAGTAGCTATGGACTGACTCACAAGCTTGGTTTTAAGTAAGCACCCTACTATGTGGTGTGATTTTACTAAAAAAATGACAGGCAGAGCGGAAGTGCCAGGGGATCTACATTTTTGAAAACCAGGTGCTGACTTTAGGAACTCATCTTCCTCAGTATTGACCTTAAATATATGTTGGTAAGTAAAGAGCCAAATGCTTTAAATGGGATATTATCCAGTGGTGCCTATCAGAAGACAGCCTGCTTGCCTTATGCAATATTTCATTGAATCAGGACATGCTTAATCTGAACAGTGCTTTATTAGGGTGTTTCCCAAGGCACCCAATTAGCATAATGGTAAGAAATAGCAGTGTCTTCTGCTTAATCAGGGCAGAAAGGTAGTGTGTGCTTTTCCCTCCCAGGACTTGGTGTGCTCAAGCTCTGTGGATGTGGCTCAGAAGGTGTTGGTGACTCTAAGATCCTTCTTGGAAAGAAATGAGGATGTCCTTGTCTGTGACCTCCTCCGGAGTCGGTTCCTGCAGATCCTGCAGCAGCTGCTGGTAGAGAGCAGCTCTGCTTCCTTACAAGGTGACTTCTGTCCATATTTTGGATCTTGCTGTGGGATCCAGCAAGGGTGGGTGGCTGAAGGTATTCGGTCTGGGCTAAAGGGTTTCCGAACTGCTAATGTAGCTTCAGTATTTATCTGCATGAGGAAGTTTACTGGCAGAACTATACTGATTCAATTCCCTTTTGTAGAGATTCCTCTTCTGAAAGGAGAGTTTTTGTTTGTTTGTTTGTTTGTTTGTTTTGTTTTGTTTTGTTTAGCTGGCTGTGTTTTCAAAGTGTGAATGTTAAAGCAAGGCAGGCTGTTCTCATGCTGCCATAAATTTTCATGTGGAGAGCTGCTCTGGGTAAATCTCCCTGCTTAAGCAAGTGGTCAGCAGTGACGGAAAAGCATTCTGCTTTTCCCCCTGCTCCGAGTAAAACAAAGCAACGAGCCCGACTGCAGCTCCCAGGGCACAGAGGCTAGCAGGAGAGATATCTTGAATAATGCATGATACTGATCCCCAGAAGATAACTGTGATTTCACCAGGGTTCATAAATCCATTACCTCTTTGAAAAATTTAGCTGAAGAATCTCTCTGTTTTCCTTACTAGCCCTGATTTTGGAGCTTTGTTGTCCCAAATGTTGTCCCATCGCAGAAAGTCCTGTGCAAAGTAGCACGTAAGCCTGAATTGCAGGAGGAAGTAATTCAGAAATCTGTTTAGCTTCCCTAGGTGCAGCCTTTGGTTTTTTCCTGGCGGGGGGCACTTACACTAGTTACAGCCCTGCTCTGCTTAGAAGTCTTTGGTGGGCAGCAGTCATGATGGGAGTGCAGTTTCCTTCCCAGCTCCTTGGTGTCCTCATTAGGGAGAGGGGGACACAGTCTTTTTTGTCTCAACTCCAGCCAAGTTTGATAGGCTGGAAAAGAGAGGAGTTCAAAACAGGAGCCTGGCAGAGTATGAGGCTGCAAGGTTATGAATAAAGCAGGCATTGCTGACATCCTGCTAGGTCTGATCTTGTTTGGTGTTGCGCACATTTTGGGACACGGCATCACTAACTGGAGATGCCAGGGACTGGGGGAGGCAGATTGTCCTTCTTGCTGAGGCAGCCAGACCCAGTTCTTCAGGACGCTGGGCCAGATGGGCTTCTGCAAGATTAGGCCCCTTCTGCTGCTTCTAATACCCTCAGCTTCTGCTCATTGGCTGAGTTACTGGCAGCATGATCCAGAAAGTTGCACCCCAGATGTACCCTCAGGATGTGACTTCCTTGTCTCACAGCACACAGGCAGCACTCTGACAGCTAGGACAGAGAATGCCAGCCGAGGGCTCTGTATCCCTGTTCAAACAGCAGCCTGCCCTTAGAAAACAAGAGCCAACAGAGGGACTCTATCAAGAACCCATTAACATTAGAAACACCTGTAAACCCTTCCCTCTCAAAACTGAAATCTTCTGAGCCTTTGTGAAGATTTTTTTCTGGGGTTGTAGGTGTTTGCAATATGTTTGGCTTGTCTGTGCCAAACCTGCACAGTTTGGCAAGCAGTGATGGCAAGCAGAAGAGAAAAGAGCAGTCTGCAAAGGGATGGTGGTTACTAGCTAATGAGCAGTGTAAATTTAAATATGTGGTAAACATGCACCTTACATGATTCTCTAACAGTATAAATGATAAGTGTAGCCTCCTGTTTTGTCTGCCCTTTCCTAGTTGTCACTGCAACAGTGTTGGTAGGACCTAGTGTGTAACTCGAGGCTAGCACAGAGGCAGGAAGGGGGCCTGACTTAGAGGGGGCTGCAGAGAGCAGAATGAGGTTGAGGAGATATGCATGGGCATGTATGAAAAGAGAATACTTGGTCCCTTCAACCTACCCTCATTTCCAAGCCTGAAAATTCACAATTCTTGGCACATTTTGAGGTAGAGCAGGTTACAGTTTGCTGGAAAGTTGTCCTCTCTCTTCTTAGCTAACAGGAACCTGCCTCTTTTGTTGAACCTCCTTTTCCTGGTGCATTTGCGGAGCAGGGATGTGAGGGAGCTGGACAGCACAGACTTCAGACTGCTTCACCAGGGTAAGTCTGTATCTCTGTCTTCACTCAGGGTGCTTTGCTCTGTGTTTATTAGTTATTCTATGTGATGACTAGGGCTGCCTCTTCACCCTTTTGGAGAATGTGTATCCCATACTATATTTGTGGTTGCTTTAAGGCGCTTTCCTAGGCAAAATGGTGCAGAGAGCCGTTGTTACCAATTCAAGCAGTGAAACTCAAGTTTTCACCTTCTGCTTTTACATTTGTTGTCTGAAACCTCACAAGGTGGTGAAAGTTTTTGCATGGCCATGACACCATTTCGAAGCCTGTGACAACAAGCCTGAAGGCACATTGAAACAGCTTTCGAGGATTATTTATTCAGATTTTCAGCTCTTCAAACAATCTGCTACAACAGTTGCTGAGCCCTGTACATGTGTCTTTCCCTCCCAAACTCTCATACTAAACACTGTTCCTAAATGTTTGATGCTTACAACCATCATGGTGAGTTTATTACTGATACGAGGAGATTTTGTGAGGCTGGAAAAACACAGTTATCCGTGCAGTTCCCCTGCCTGGCCATTTGTGACTTGAGATAAGCACATGGATGTCTGACTGATGCAATATTAGAGTAATAGAGTCAGGCTCTGCCTCTGGAAACAGGTAGTTTATCTTGTAGTCCATATCTCTTGGAGTTATTACTGCAAAATGTAATCTGTTCCCTTTAATAAACCTTTTCTGCTTTGTATCCTGCTGTTATCATTCTCGAGTGCAGTGTGCCTGATGTAAAGTAGACTCTGAGGCAGACTCTCTTGCTTTGTTTGGGCCATGCTCTGTTTAGTGTCACTTCAGGTTGTGCTGCTCCTGTCTGAATTTTGCATCTGCTGACTGACCTCTTTCTTGCACTGTGATGCTCTGCTGTGTTCATGTGTTTATTACAAATTCTTTCACTTCCAGTGAGTAACCTCTGTGGGAAATGTACGCCAAGGGACACCGACCTCCTGCAGCCATCCTTCAATTTCTTGTACTGGAGCCTTCATCAAACAACATCGAGCAGTCAGCAGAGAGGTGAGGCAGGACTGTGTTGATAGCTGAGCTATTTTCCGTACGGCTCTTAGCAAGCTGTAGCTTGGCCATCACAGATTGTATTCCAACCTTCTCAGCAGGTAAGATAGATTTTCTGTCTTCAGATGCAATGTTACAGTTAGCAAAGAACATTTTGTATTTGAGATGAAGTTTTTACATTGTGCTTGCTTTGTTTTGTTTTGCTGCTTTCTGATGATTCAGTATTTGGCTGCCGAGAGACAGAATCACTGTATTTTTCTTGTTCATAAAACACAGCAGTTGGGCTTTGGTGCCTTGTTGAAATGTCCTTGAATTGCCATGGTTCAAAAAATAAGACAAGAGCGGCAGCTCTAAGCAACCTCACTGCTGTGTTAGCTGAGCACTGGTCATTTTATTAGCTGGCCTAGCTGTCACTTGTGCTGTGCCACACGAATACCAACATAGCTGGACAGCCTTATTCTGATGAGCTGGGGCCTTTGGGGCTGCCTTGCTGCAGCAGGGAAATGCTTTGCACTTTGCTTCTACTTGTCAAGCTGCTTTATCTCATGCTGTACCCCTGTCTCTCTGATGGTGTTTCTCCTATGCAGCTGTGGCTGTGCTGCTGTCCAACGTGTCCTTGCTAGAGCTGCTGCAGAAGGTTTTGCAGGGCACCTGGCTGCGATCCAGTCCTTCTGCATCCACTTACCTGTCATCTGAAGATGCCTTGCTCTGCTCTGGGTGGCTGTTGGTAGCTTCCCTCTTAGTTTATCAGCATCAGTACAATACTGAGGTGAGAATTGCTCTTGCAGATGGATCCAGGGAATGGCTAAACCTTAAACAAAACAAAATTCCAAAATGCCAACCTCCTCCCGCCAAAAAATAATAAAAAAAAAAGAAAGGGAAGGGCAAGGCAAGACTCACATTGGGCTGGAATGAGGTCCCCTTGGTAGCTTTTTCATTATTACAGTTATTCCTTGGTGCTCGTCTGCAGCTGGGCTGGAGGCTAGCATCCTTCTGAAGGCTGCAGCATGAATAACTGGAGAGTCGTGGAGGGGGACAGAAGTCCTGGGAAGGAGAAACATAGACAACCCTCTTGATCCAAAACACTTTTGTGTTCATGACAGGACAAAATACTTTTTGTTCATGACAGTACAAAATACTTCTTGTTCATGACAGGACAAAATACGTTTCAAAGTGTTTCTGAAGGGAAGCCTGGCTGTGGGAAGATCAACACTCATGTTTTAAAATGCTTTGTTGGTTCTGGAATGATCATCAGTGGAACAGTCACAATCTAAACCTGTTATTGGCAAATCAGTCCTCAGTATTGGCAGAGGTAGTGTGAATGTGGGCAGCTGTCCTTGTACTCAGTGCTCTGCAGTCCAGCAAGAGAGCTGAGGTGGAGCTGTCAGCTGCTTTTGGAATTACAAGTTAGAGGGAATGGAGCGCTTTCCAATGCCAACACAAGGGGATGACATTCCTTTCCAAGTATCTACCTTTGCTTTTCTCTCCTCTCCTGAAATGAAGTTAAACAGTATGGCTGGAATTCTGAGCTCTGTTCCTGCAGCTACATCTGGTTGAGGATGTTCCTAGTGAGTCACTGTGTCTGGTCATGAATGATAAAATCCCCAGGCATCGGCACTGATAGGTTTTCTAATGTTATGGGAGGATTTTTTCCAAAGGGCCAGACTAGACCAAGTCTGTACCTGTTGCTTCATGGGTGTGCATGGTTAATTTTTACGGCATTGGACTTGTATGGACTGACAACTGTGTGAATGTGTAGGGAGATCTGCATGTCCCTCTCTCTCAGTGTTACACACAGACAATTTACCTTTTCAGTTGACAGGTCAGGGTTGTGTCTGCATGGTCAGTCTCCAAAAGAGCTAGTATTGAGTTTCATCTTCTGGGAGAGACTTTCTCAGCTTGTATTGATCCTTAAAGTGCAATCATTTAATCACTTATTAGCCTGTTGTCTAGCCAATACTTCATTGGCTTGATGCACTGGGACATGAAATCCAGAGTCTGTCTTGCACCAGAGGTGTGTAAAGAAACTACAGATGCAGATGGCAAATGTGAGAGGTTCCAGGATGCTTCAGTGCTTTTAATTTTCAGCACTTCTAAACTTCAACATTTCTGATCTTCTCATGAGGGGGAAGCAGAGGGCATAGGATATAGAGTCACTTCTCTTTCTACTACGTATTTCTCATGCTGCACAGAGCATCATGGAGGCCCTTGCTGAGAGCCTTTGGCTTCTGTGGCTGTGGGCTGGTCCCAGGCTTTCTCCTGGAGCTTGCAGTTATTTAGAGGGGAACAGTGGCTCCAAGAAGCGTGAGCTGCCGGCATTCATCTCAGGCTGGTGTTGTTAATGAGGATTGGTCTGCCCAGAGCAAGCTTGGGCCTTAACTGTGTTGTTGCTGGTGGCATTAGCAGGAGCCAGGAGCTGCTTGGGCCTGTGGATAAGCTTGGGACATGGGTTGGATGCTTATTAAGGACTTTGTCTTGACAGTGCTTAGATAAACAGCTACTGCTACCCATGTTGCTCTCATGTGATCCCAGCTCTACTGTCGAGCCAATCTCTTTGGAAGGCAATTTGAAGGAATAAGCACAGTGATCTTTGTGCCTGCCCTCACGTGCCAACTCTGTGGCCTGCTACAGAGCAAGTTCAATGCCTCCTGCAGCTCTCTGAAGCTTCATGCTGTTCCCTGCTGAATGGCTGCTCCATGAAGGAAACACTGTGAACTGCAGACTGAGTCCTCCTCGTTTCCTCCTGTCTCCTTTGCCCACACCTTGTGCTTGCCTGTAAAGCAGTTCCTGGCCCTGGGCTCTCTGCGGGCATCCCAGCTGGAGCAGCCAGGACCAGCTGTTTGTTGTCACTGTTGCTGTTTGGCTGGACAGCTAATCGGTCTTGCTGACAGGCCTGAAGTGGTTGAGGCCAGGCGGGCTCTGGTACTTGCTGTCCTAGCGCTCCCCCTGCTCAGCAGCCTAGCAGCCAGGTGCCAGAGGGCAGGCGGTGAGTGAAGTGTGCGAGCAAGGTGTCCTGGGGAGCTGTCATTGTGGGTTGGAAGTTGTTCAGGGCTGGCAGGTGGGAATGAGTGAAGCAAGACGCCCCAGTTATGTGACTTTCTTTTCTGGATCAGCGTCCTGAAGCCTTGTTGTTGTGCCTTTTTTGTTTTTATTTCTTTTCAGAATATCATCATGTGGTAATGTCTAAGTACTAGAAGTATCAGGTCAGATAAGCACCATTTTTAATTCTTGTATTTCCTCTAGGTTCACCAGACGCTCTCCCTAGACCTGACAGATGTCTTGAATGCAGTCATCTTCAGGAAGAAGCAGCCCATCCTGCTGCTAGGTATTTGGTCTCTGTTGTAGGATGTGACTTGAAGCAGGTGCTATATCAGGTTAAAGGAGACAGAAGCCCCTTAAGAGCAAAGTGAATGTGGGACAGGGCTATGTAGGTGATGGTGAGAATCTGAAAGCTTTGGTACATTTGGCCTAGGGAAACATATTTGGTGGTAAAGAAAAGCAAAAGAGATTAAAGAAAAAAAAAAAAAGGATGGATAAACAGATGAATTCGTAATTCATCTTGGAGGTGGGCAGTAACATCCAGAGCTGAGCGTGAAATAGGTCTTAGCATGTCAAAGTGGGAGGTGAGCAAGGGAACCTCTTGTCATTCCTACCTGCATCTGTTAGCAACTGCGGTGCCCCTCATTTGGGCCCTTAAGCTTGAATTTTGTCTCCTCACATCTCCTGCAGCCCAACATTGGCACCAACCCAGAGGGCAGGGGAGAGGAAAACACTGCTATTTACTAATGAGTGGCTCTCTATCTAGTAAGCATCCTGCAGGTCCTGAGAGCTGTCCTGCGGCAGAACTTCTCCTCTCTGCTGGTGACTGTCATCCAACCCACATCCCAGGATGTGAGGGAACCACAGCTGACGTCTCTGGAGGATTCTGCCCTGCACCCCCTTACTCCGTTGCGGGTCTTGTCCCTTGTTGTCAGTCTGCAGAACCTCCTGGTGCATGTCTACTTGCAGGTATATAAAATACTGCTTTGGAAGCACTCTAGTGCTGCAATGGTTCAAACACTTATATTAACCAGAGGAGAAGCCACCCCACAAGAGCACCCAAGGGTCTGCCTTTTTTGTTTGTTTGTTTTTCTTCTCCCCATTTTTCTTACCCCTTACAGACCTGTGATGATGAACAGGAGAAATACTCCTGCTGCAGGGTATGCAGCATGGTGCAGTAAGAAGGTAAATCAAACTATGTGGTTCTCCCTGCTGCTAAACTAGGCAGCTTAAATCCTGTGTATTAACCACAATCTCTGTTATCCCACCTCCTGTACTCTTCAGGGCCCCTACACCCTAAGGACAGAGCTGGTAAAAAAAAAAAAAAAATGTGTCAAGCTTCTTTCCCACAGTCCCAGCAAGCCACTTTGGGAATTAGTTCATCAGTTCCCATTTAACTGTCTTGAGTGACAGGGGCTTCCCAGGTTTTTTTGAAGACTATTGCTTACTTTTATAGACAGAATAAGTGCTGCCCTTCTGTGACTCCTTGACATGATGGGTCATTTACAAGACATTGCATCCCATGAAGGAGATGAAGGGTGGTACTGTCCTGTGCTGCATGCTCTTCAGAGTGTGCCATTTTCTGAATTTTAATCTTGCAATAGCTGTTGCCTGTGTTTTTGCTTTGTTTTGTTTTTACCTTGGGCGTTCCAGAAAGACTTGCTGCTGTCTCAGGCTGTGGTTGCCTGCCTGGAAACCTTACAGGAGTACCTGTATGTGAAGAACCAGGATGTTGGTAAAGCCCTTCTTAGCCTTCCTTTTTCTTGGGTCTCTCTGCTATAGTAATTTTGAGCTCTTTGATCTTCATCTTGTAGAGCCCTGAAGCAGATGCTTAATGAGTTATCCCAATGTGAAAAATTATTTGTATGCCTACAGTTAATCATGCACCCTGGGGACTCCCTTGAAGGAGTGAGCCTTCACTTTGGCTCTAGATACCAATATGCTTTCCAGAACAAAGGGAAAGACTCTACCACCCTCCACTCTGATCTGTTAAGAGTGAAAGATGTAAGAAATGACAGGGAGGGAGGAAAACATTGCTTCTTACTTTTAACACTGGTCGTAGCAAGTCTTTAGACTCTAAAGATGTAGAGGAGGGAGGACTTGCTTTGGCAGCCTGAGGGAAGGGAAGCTGGAAATGCTAGATTTCCGGGGGCAAATGCAGACCTTGGTTTCAAGAGTCCTTTTCAGATTTGACGTATTCCACATTAGCAGTATAACATCATATGACAGTGTCATACAGGTGGGCTGAAAGACAAGAGCCTCTCATTCATTGTCAGCCACCTGCCACAAAGTTCAGGTGTCGGCTCTATCTCAGCATGGAAAGAGAGTTCTCTGTAGTTTGACTCGTTCACATCAGTCATGTAAACATTAGCAGAGAAGGGGATGGAGTGAATGAACACCAGACAAAAGGGACATTGTTGGGAGAGAGGAAGTAGCTGAATGAAAATGAAATACTGCAGGTGAATGACAGCCAGTAGCTGTAGGGAGCCTGTTAAAAGGCCTTGCTTAAAGAAAGAAAGAAAAAGAAAAAAAGAAAAGAAAAGAAAGAAAAGAAAAAAGAAAAACCTCCCTATGGGGAGGTTCCACTGATTTAGGATGAAGCTGAAAAAAAGGCCTTTTTGGCAAGAGCTGAACCCTTCACTTTGCCTAAATTCTTGCTGTGATGGAGAAGGTAACAACAGCACTAAACAAGAGTCCTTTTTATTCTGAGTGACACGAGGATCATAGCTTTATTTGCCCGAAAGAAACAACAGAATTGTAAAGAGTGTGGCCTGGCCTCTGCCAGTAGAAACGTCCTCATTTGAGGCTCTTTCAAAGCCTTTCTTGGCCTAGAGATTTTTTCAGACATGCAGAGCAGGCTCAGCACACAGTGCTGGTACCTTCTTGTTTCCGCCAGGTTAAAAATACCTCTCAAACACTTTACATGATTTGTTAGTGCTATTTTTCCTTAGAAGAGATTGCCTTAAAGGCAACAGGGTGGTTATGTGTTTGCCAGCGGAATAGTGACCTTTCCAAAACAAAGGCCTCAAATCTGGTGGTGTGTTCCTGTGGTATAACAAGTTCTCTCATGCCAGTTCATCTGCTGTAAGAGTCCATCACAAGTTCTTAACCTGCTGTAAATATCAGGTGATACAATTTAACTTAGCATATAGTGAGAGATCTCATCCTTGTCACACCCAGAGACCTTGAGGCTCACCTCTTTATATTATCCAT
Source organism: Eudromia elegans (assembly GCA_003342815.1). Lineage (NCBI taxonomy): Eukaryota > Metazoa > Chordata > Aves > Tinamiformes > Tinamidae > Eudromia > Eudromia elegans. Next base: position 1,396,170 of record PTEX01000069.1, on the reverse strand, counting down.
CTTTCTCACTAACTTTTCTATACTGATTGATTGTATTGCTGTGATCAGCTTGGCTGGTGCCCGTGGTAAGCTCTGTGATGCAGATCCACTCTCAGATCCAGGGCTTTCTTCCTTCCCCAAAGAATAGTCTGCAAAATTGAACCTCCCAGTGAGGAAACACATCCTCATATTGAAATGACAGTGATTTTGTTTGTTTTGTTTCTTTAACCCTGAGCTAAAGATAAACCTTTACTCTTTTATGACGCACATCCCAGAAGGTTACTCTTCCTATAAAGGCATAATATGGACAGAATATATTTACTGCTTTAAAAAGCTTTGAAGGTTTTGTCCTTATGACTGAGCTCTTGCTCAGATTGTGATAGATTTAAAGGCTAATAAGAGAACAGCAAAATACCTTGTTGGTGTTTTACAGTTTGGGATCTAGGAGAGAAAAACAAATCAGTATGGGAGACACTCTTTATCTGGGCCCAGTCTGTCTCCTGGCAGATTTTAAAGCTCTTTTTTGATTGGCTTCTCCTTCTCTCCCAGCACTACACGTTGCCTCACAGCCCTGGCACCGGTTCTTGCTCTTCACTCTACTCAGTGGGGGACGGAAGTCCTTTCTGCAGCCAGAAATTCTCAGGCTCATGGCTTTGGTGAGCTGGACAGGGATAAGCTCTTCCCCATTTCAGCATGCTGGTGTAGTGCATGTGGGCCCTAAGGGAACACATCCTGTTATTCTGGGGGTTGTAGCATTTTTTCCCATTATCTAGCACCCCTGGAGGGAAGGCTCCTGAGAACTGGCGACCACTGTTGCCAAGCTGGGAGTGTGCTGAGGTTCTCTGAAACACAGAGCTCTTCTTGGCACCATAGCTTTTCTCCCACTCTTTGACCTTATAGACCTGGGATTTCAGGTCAGGGAATTACCACCATCTATAGCCTAGCTGTGTGTGGGGAGGCCCGCCAGCAAGAGGGGCATTGCGCTCCTGGCCAGCAGCTGTAACCAAGCTCTCACGACAGGAGATAAAAGGAAGGGGTTATATATATGCACCTTCTCCTTCCAAATACACGATGGGTGTGTGAGCCGCTGTTACCGCTATTTCGCTTTTAAGTTTGCTTTAGTTCCTTCCTGACCTAAACCAAAGTAAGTCTAGGTATAAGTCAGAACAATCTCAGTATGAGTATTTGCACCAGTTCTATTAAAAGTGGTGCCTGTGGTTTGGATGCTGCAGCATCTCTTCACAAAGACGAGGTCTTTCCAGGAGACAGGTCACTTTTGGAGTCTGTGAGCTATTCACTGCCTATCTTTTGCCTTTTGTTCAAGTTTGTGAGATACCAGAACAGCAGTATTATTTCTCAAAGAGAAATAAACCAGATTCTCCAGGAGGCAGCAGAAGCCAAGTTACCAGAGCTGCCTGAGGCCACATGTCGTGCTCTCCATCTCTTTCTTCGTCAGGTAAGAATGCAGTGGCTGTCTCAAAATAAGAACGAAGGTTCCTAGAGGATTGAATCTGCCTTTGTTGGGGAGCCATAAACTTCCTTTAAGGAGGTGATGGGAAATCCTGCAGCTGCCGGATTGGCCTGCTGCCGTGAGAGACGTATGGTGGAGTGGGAAAGTGAGCAGCTGCCTAGTTTGTGACATGAGTGTTGTCCTGGGCCCCTTGATTTTCCCCAGAGTAGTTTAAAGGTTTCATTGCAGTGGGAAGGAGGGAAGGAGGTGCGAAGGAACAAATGCAATAGTTTGCTGATGGTTTGGAAATCATTCCTTCCTGTAATGGATCAGATTCAGAGCACTTGTCGACAGATGGAGCCAGTGCAGGCAGGGACAGTTCAGACCTTGTTGGAGAGCCTGGGACAGACAAGGACTCATGCAAAATGTCAGGACATTGTGTATCCTTTCGCTGGGCAAATGCCTTGGATAGTTGATACTAGAGTGGTATGTGTAGCAGGTAGAACTTAATTCCATTTTCTGCTTCTCCAGTTCTCCCTTTCCTTTTCCTTTCCCTGCTTCTCCACACTTTTTCAGCTCAAAATGAGCAAAAATGTGCTTACACCTAATTTGGGGATGAAAGGTTTACTGATGGTTCTCTGGGCTGGGCCAGTATTCATCTATATGACAGGAATGGCTTAATGAAAGGGGCCCAGGCCTGGGAGCCTGTGCCTTCAAAGCAGTAATGATTCCAATATTGATTTCCCTGGAGGATGAACAATCACTTATCCTCGGTGTGTGCGCTAACTAGCATTGATGTGCCTGTGCGGTCGTGCAAACCCGAGGATGACTTGAACACTTTGGAAGCATGGGGAAGCAGTAAGCGTTTGCAGGGGTTTCCGGCTTTTATTCTGTTTGAGTCCCCTGCTGGGAATTGCGTCCTCCCCCCTCTTGTGGACAGGAGGGAGGTGCCAGGCAGAGATTGCTTTTGGAGAAGGAAGAAGCCTGCTCTGGGTACCAAGGCAAGTAATTTGCTTATTTCTAACCCGGTCTGCTCTTGCCTTCCTGTTTTTGTCGTGCCTGGTTTCCTCGGAGCGGCGCTGGTCATGCACTGGTTCCCGCAATGGCTTCCTGGGCGGGGTGGGGACTTTCTCTCTCCTACCTGTGATATGCTCATCATAAGCCATGTGCTGGACTGGTGCATGAGGTTTGTTACGTGCCAGAAACACTTGTCCTCAGGCTTAGCCGCCATGGGACACCACCACTCTGCGAGGGGAAGCTCAGCGGTGTCAGAGTGGAAGTTCTCTGCGATGAAGTGTTCTTCCCAGCCCCATGGAGTTCTCCACTGCCTGCATGGGGGTGAAGGAGGCTGCACAGCAAGTCAAGTTACACTGCTAACGTGGCTCCTTGCCTTCCTGGCTTTTCCAGATAGGAAGCCTCCTTCAAAGCTAACTTACTAGAAAGGGCTTTAGATGCACTCCAGGTGCATCCGGTTGGCCAGTGGTGCCTGGCTAAATAGAAGGGTCACAAGCACAGAAAACAAAATGCTGTAGTCAAAAGCAAAGTTTAAGATCAGCTTTGTCCAGAAAACAAAACAAAACAGCCCCCCCACCCAGCTTCCAGCACACGAGTGTTACTCGCATGCTTTGGTGAGGTTTGCATGGGGAGGGGAATTCTAGTGACTCCCCTCAGCAGAGTACCAAAAATGGGAATTCCAGCTGATGCTGCAGTTTTAGCCATGCCCTTCCCTTTGGTTTCCACTCATGGTGCCACCAACAGATGCCTGGGGAGCGTGGCAGTCTCCCTCTCACACATTGGGGACTGAAAGGAGGAGACGCGGTCGGTAAACGCAGCAGAGGAACAAGAGCAGAACGGACAGGACACCTCATCCTGCCTGTTACTCCTGGTGAGCTGAAGAGAGAAAGAAGATGGGCAAAGGAAGCCACCTGTAGCTCGTTTGGAAAAAAATGGCTTGTTGAAAATGATGCTTGAAGGCTGGTTATTGCTGTGACTGCTCCTGACCGTTGCTGTGTGGGAAGGGACCTTTCCTGTAGGGCCGCAGGGCTGTTGGGCGGCTCTAGCCAGGTCCCCGGGGGAAGCGGCTGCCTGGCTTGTCCCGCTGAGGAGGAGAGCGGAGGCAGCGTCCTGCAGGGGAGCAGCGAGCGGAGCTTTCCTCGTGCAGCAGCGCTCCTGGTGAGGACACAGTTCCTCGGGAACAGGATACTGCCTGTCTGCTCCCAAGCCCCTAGGAGTGCCTTTCCCACGGGGTCTCTTCACTGAAGAGCCTCCCGCGGCGCTTCCCTTGCGCCTGGCGCCCTTTGTGGGGCCGCTCCGCGGGGATGGGGCAGGGAGCGGCCAGCCGGGCAAGCCAAGGGGCTCTCCACGCCCGCGGCCCCGGCAGCTCCCGGGCGGCGGCCCGGGCTCCTCCCAGCGCCCGCCCGCTTCCTGCCGGGCCCTGCACCGGGAGCTGCCCCGTCCCCACGGCGGGCTCTGAGCGCGGCAGGCGGCGGGGAGGGGAGCGGGCCCGGGCAGAGCCCCCGCGGTCCCCGTTCGCGGAGCGACGGGAAGGCTCCTCCCGCGGCCCGGGGGGCCCAGGAAGTGACACGGCGGGGCGGGGCGGCGGGAAGCGGCGGCGGCAGCAGCATGGCAGCGGCGACGGGAACGGCGGCGGCCGCGCGGCGGCCGTGAGCGAGCGGCGGCCCCGGCCCGCAGGTGAGGCGCGAGCGGAGCGGAGCGGGGCCGGAGCCCCGCGGAGCCCCGGCCCTCTCCTAACCGCGGGGCGGCCGGCGCGGGCCGGCGGGGATCGCGCCTCGGAAACGCTCCGGGGAGAGAAGTTTCTCCGCTTTAAAACATACATGTTTGTTTTCACCCGCCCCCGCCCGGCATGTTACCCTTAGGAAGGGCTCCACCAACGGGCGCGCAGCCCCGCGCTCTGCGTGCCTTCCCCCAGCCGCTATTGCCGCGGAGCCCGGCGCCGCTGCGGGGAGGGCGGGTTGTGCCCCGCAGGGCAGCGCTGCAACGCGGCATCCCCCTCCTCCTGCTGCTGCTCCTGCTCCCGGTGCTTCCCGCTCGGCATCGGCCCGGCCCGGCGGGCGCGGAGAGCCGCCCAGCGCGGGGCAGCAGCCGCCGTGCGGGGAGCAGGGCGCGAGGAGCGCGCTGCCCTTCCCGGCCTCGCTCCAGGGCTGCCGGGCGAGCGCCGTGCGTCCCCGCTGCGCCCGCAGCATCGCCCTGTGCACCCATGGGCCCGAGGCTGCCATGGGCAGCAGCAGCTCTGCGGTCTCTGCCGCCTGGAGCCCCTGCCGCCCGCCACGTCCCGTGTGGGCGCTTGAGGAGGGTTTGGGGCACAGCGTCGTTGGGGTCCTGAAAGCTCGTGCCTGGCCAGTCTCTGTAAGTAGGAAGTCCAAGAAGGCGGTTTTCCGCGTCCGCCCCATTTCGCGGGGCTGCGATGAGGGGTTGTGTGCTACTCTGCGAAGGAGGCGTTTGAGGAAGGGCCCATGGGGTGCCTGTTGTGTGTTGTTTGGTCCTAGGCAGCCCATGCACTCCAGGGGCGAGCCGGGGGGTTGGGAGGTCCCGCAGAGCTCCCCTCAAGTGGAGCGTGGCCCCAGGCCCTGCCTTGCTGCACAGACACGTGCAGGGGGCTCAGTACCAAAGGGGATGTGGCTGTGGGGGTTGCAGGTGGTTTTTTTGCTCTTCTGTGCTGATCTCCAGCCTGCAGTTTATGGGGCTCCTGCAGGAGAATTTATAAAGTCATTAAAAACCACTTTAATGGAAAATACTAACCATCTATAATACAGCATCTGTTGTCGTGTCGTTGGAAAAACACGTCTAAATTAAGAGAGGCAGAGACAGCGAGCCAGACTGGTGGGCTTTCCGCTGAAGCTACCAGCTGGCCGGGGCTGCTGGGGACTCTTGGTGGAAACTCCCTCCCATCTGTGGCATCAGGACAGGCCTTGGCTTCCCGCTGCTCCCCACGTGCCTGGCGAAGCTCCCTTGGGCGAGGAGGGCCAGGGGGGAGAGAAGAGGGGCAGCTCTGTGATGTTTTTGTCTCTTCGCTACGTGGGTGTGGAGATGCCAGGGAGGGTTCTCAGAAAAATAGTGGGGAGGAAGAGCCGCAAGAAGCCCCTGCTTCCCACGCCCTGTCAGGGCGGCCCAGAGTGGAGGGAATGTCCTCTGCTGTTAAATGGGGTGAGGTAGCTTCGGTGTGAGCCACGGGGATGGCGGGAGACGCGAAGGTGATGGGACTGCAGGGTGCTGCACACCCTGCGCTTTTCGAGGTGTCTTCTTCTGACCTTGTGCCATGTTGTGTTTTACCGGGCTCCTGCAGGAGAATTTGTAAAGTCATTACAGACGCTTTAATGGGAAATGCTAACGGTCTTTTACACAGCATCTGCTGTCGTGTCTTTGGAAAGCGTGTTGAATTAGGGGAGCTGGGCACACAGAGCCACGCAGGTGCCTTTCCTGCTGGCCGGGGCTGCAGGCTCCTGCGCAAACACCAGAACCAGGAGGCGCCCGTCGTCCTCCCCATCCCTGTGTGCGTGTGCTTTTCCCTGTGGAGCCGTCTCCGCTGTGCTCCAGTGGATCACAAGCTCTCCGTCTTCGCAGGAGCCACGTGGGCACTCGGGAAGCCCCTGCTTCCCTGGAGCCACGCGGGCGCCCGGGAACTGTGGCAAGCTGGCGCGGCCCCCGGGCACGCTCCGTGCCTCGGCAGCGCTCCGGCACGGCCGGCAGCGCGTCACCCGCACGCCCCAGACGCAGGACCCACTCCCAGCCTGCTCCGGGCCGCGCTCCACAGCCGGCTGTGCCGGGACCGGCACGGCTAGCGCCGGCAGCGGCTCTGCCCTTGGCAGCCGGCTCAGTCTGCTGCTGGGTCTGGCGTGGAGGCCTCCAGCTGCCTGCAGCTCTTTCCCCAGTCCTGCGCTGGGCACAGCACCTCTCCGCCCCGGTCTGGCCGCAGCGGTTTGTGCTCTGCGGCCTCTCATCCTGCGCCATCCCGGAGGCTGGCAGAGCGCTGCCGAGGCCGAGCAGCTGTGGCTGCCCCACGGGGGCCGGGCAGTGTCCGCGGGACCCCCACCAGCCGGGACGCGAGCTGCTCCGCTCTTTCTCCGTGGGGATGAGATAGTCCCTTGGAAGCCAGCGGGGCCAGCGTGCCAAGCAGAGCATCTGCGTGTCCGGCCTTGAGAAATTCCCTCGACAGCCTCGGCGCCTCTTGCCTGCATGCTTGGGGAGCCCTCAGGACGCCTGGGACGTGCCTTAAATTTCACCCTAGGCCCAAGCTTGGGAGGCTTGAGCTGCCAACCTGGCTGAGGGTCAATTTCCCCATGTGAAACCAGGCTGGTGCTGCTGCCCCGCCTTTGGGGACAGCTGTGTTGCCCCGTGTGACACTAGTTGCAGCCGCTCTGAGCTGTCAGCTGCACAGTGAGCTGCCTGGTGCAGAACATGGGGAGGGTTTCTCCCTGCACTTTTGTTTGCCTGGCGCTGCTTCCTCACCCCACGGAGCAGGGGACACGGGCGCTTTGCTGCGCTCTGGCGGGACGGGGCACGGCGAGAGCAGCTCGCAGTGGAGCCGCCAGCCCTCCTGCTCGGGTCCCTGCAGTTGCCCTTTGGGCTTCTTCAGCCCAGATCAACCCGGCGGACTTGAGGCTGGGCTGCAGGAGGGTCCCTGCCTGGCCCGTGTCGGGGCAAGGGCTGCTCGTGCCTGCGGGCGGCTCGATCCCGCAGCCTGCCCCGCTTTGGGAAGGGAGGGCAGGGGCGGCGTGAGCCCGTGTGTGCTCATGCCCCTGCCTCCGCGCAGGGGACAGCGCTGGAGCCACCCCGGGGATGCTGCTGACGGAGCTGCCTTGCTCGTGAGCGCCAGCTGGCCCCTCCGATCAGCGGAAACCTCGTCCCACTGGAGCGACTGCCTTGGATCCCGTCGCCTGGAGCAGCAGGTACCCAGTTTCTGTTTGGATCTTTCGCCCTGCAGCTCTTGCGTGGCTCGTAGCACGGGGAGAGGTGCGGGCGGCAGTGGGAGGAGAGGGCGCACGAGATGGCTGAGCTGGTGGGACCTGCTGCTGCTGAGAGGAGAGGTGGAGCTCAGCTCATGCCGGGAGGCTGACGGCCTGGGAAAGGTGGCGTAAGGCTCCAGAGCGGGAGATCTGAGAATATAAAAACCCTGTCGCTGGGCGTGGGTCGCAGAGTGGGTTGATTCAGGCCTCGGCAGGAAAGGAAAACAGGAGCCGCTGGGCTGGGTCAGATCAGATTGCAGCCCTGTCGGATTCCCTGATGGAGCGTGGTGCAGTGTCGCGCTCCTGACGGATGCTCCTCACGGGGCAGCAGCCGCGGAGGGGGCGCCGGGCAAGGGGAGGCAGGAAAGCACCCGGGTGCCGCAGAGGACGCGCTGGCAGAGCCGGGCGGCAGCTTTGACCCAGTCTTAGGGGCTGCTGGGGCATGCAGAGGGTCGCGCAGCTTGCGCTTAGTGAGTCCTCCTGCTTTCTGTTGTTTCTCTCTGTTGTGTTGCAGGCTGCAGTTTCTGACATGGATTTGCTCTTGGTCTGCCCCTTTCTGTTCACACTGGCATTGTGCAAGGGCAGCTTTGCAGACCTGGAGAAACAGAGGGTGGACTCTGGCTTGGAAATCTGTATCCTTCTCTGCAGGCCAGCGCCTCAGCCTGTGAATACATCCCTGTGCCTGGTGAGGCTGGAGAGCTCACGTGTGAGAAAAGGGTCAAAGGCTGCAGAAGAGGGGACTAGAGGGGTGCAAGAGAGGGAATGGAAGAACCTTGAGGCTGTAATTATTGCTGATGAGATTATAAATGAGCTGAGGAAATGCAGCGATCGCCACCTGATTGCCAGCCAGGACTTGGCAGGACATGACTCTGAGCAGCCCGATGTGACATCAGAGCTGGCCACGCTCCAGGCAGGGTTGGCCTGGGACCTTCAGAGGTCCCTTCTGGCCATGTGGCTGCTGGAGGCGGCGTTTGCTGCCGGGCACATGTGAGGCAGCGGCTCTGCCGGAGCGCGGCCCGCGGCTGCTCCCCGGGAGCGGTGCTGTTCAGGGCCCCAAGGCAGGGCCAGGGCACTGCGGGAGGGTAAATGTGGGAGCGACGGCCCTGGGCTGGAGCGTCAGCTCCTCCTTTCCCTGACTGTTGGGCAGCCCAGCTGCTGCTCTGCCCTTCGGCAGGAAGGGTTTAGTGGAGCCCCCAGGTTCACCGAGGAGGTGCTTGGATCGACGGCGGGCCAGAGGCGGCGTCCCCGGCCGTGTCTCGCAGGTTCTCCCAGGCGCGGCGCGGCCCTCCCCGCTGCCGCGGGCTGGGTACAGAAGGTGCCTCCAGCTCGGTCTTGGCGCTGCGGCCCTTGCCCGCACGGTGGGAGCTGCGCCCGGCCCCTCAGCACCGCCCCAGGCGGCCCAGCACCCCCAGGGCCCTGCTCTGGCCTGGGAGGACGGCAGCTGCTGCGCTCGCTGCGGCCAGCTCCTCCTGCGCTCGGGCATTCGCACCCACCAGGAGCGAGGTAGAAGTACCTGCTGACGCGAGCGCCCCCGACACCCGCCAGTGTCCCCTCGGGAGCCAGTGGGGCATCAGCAGCACCTTCCAGCCCAGATGCCCAGCCCTGCAGGCCTGGCGCTGTCACCTGCCCCCGGCTCAGGGACCCTGCCTGGTCGCCGGGGCCGGAGCGGTGTCTCGCGCCCAGGCAGAGGGAGGCTGCACGAAGGGAGGCTGCATGAAGGGAGGCTGCGCGCGGGCCGGGCCTGCCGGGAGCTGCGCGGCGCCCTTGACTGCGATGCAGATAAGAAGCTGTTTGAGGTGAAGCGCAAGGACCAGATGAACGCGCTGAAGAACCTTATCGAGCTCAACGACGTGAACCAGCAGTACAAGATCATCGACATCATGCTCAAGGGGCTCTTCAAGGTGAGGCGCGGGGCGGGCTCACCTGCCGGCTCAGCGCGCCCGGCCACCGCTGCCTCCCTTCGCCCCAGCCCAGGGCCGCACGGCGCCGCCCCAGGGCCGCGATGCCGGGGAGCGTGAGCAGGGGCAGCGATGGCAGCATCGGTGGTGCTGAAGAGACGAGCTGAGGGGCAGAGTAGGGGCCGTGGCAGTACGGAGTCCCCCGAGCACTGCCCCTAGGGCCTGCGCTGGGCAAGGGTGGGCGACGCGGGAGGGCGGCTGGGATGGCAGTAACCGAGCGCGTTGCAGGTGCTGGAGGACTCCCGGGCTGTGCTTATAGCTGCGGACGTGCCTCCGGACGGGCCTTTTCCTCAGGATGAGAAGCTGAAGGATGGTAGGTCCCCTCTGTTCCCTTTGCCGTTGGTGTGCTGCAGCTCTGTGCTTTCCTGTGAGGTTTAAAGCCAGATGCCGTGAAGCTCCTGGCGCTCGTGCTGTGGGGCTTGGATGAGGGAAAGGCCCTGCCTCTTGCAGCGCTCTCCAGACGTGCCTGCTCCCCTTTCCAAGCGGCACTGGGTCGGCCTGGCTCTCAGGAGCCTGTGTGACCTCTCCTGCCCCTGGTCTCTGCGGTCGGGAGCTACTCCACATCCATCCTCGGCTTCCCCCAGGCAGCACGAGCTGAAACTCTGTTGGGACACGAGAGGGGGAAGCAGCCTTAGCTCCCGTCCCTGAGGGCTGGCTCCCCTGCGGGGACCTTGGCTCGCGAGAGGTGGCGGGGGGTGGCGCGCCAGGCCCCCGTGGCTCTGCTCCGCAGCCTACTCGCACGTGCTGGAGAACACGGCCTTCTTTGGAGACGTCGTCCTGCGCTTCCCCAAGATCGTGCACCACTACTTCGACCGCAACTCCAACTGGAACCACCTCATCCGCTGGGGCATCGGCTTCTGCAACCTGACGGGCGTGTTCGAGCAGGGACCGCACTCCCAGGTCCTGGGGCTGGTAAGGCTGAGTCCCCCCGTCGCCTCCCGGCCCTGCTGCTGGGGGCAGAGCATGGCAGCGCACGCTAGGGCAAAGGGAGAATAGGAACGGGAGCGGTTGGCCCTTCACGGGAGAGACACTGCAGCCCGAGGGGACCTCCTTGAGCCGCAGGGGCGCAGAAGGGGAGAGTGGAGGGGCTGGAGGGCCCAGGGTGGAGGGGAGGCCTGGCCGGGAGGCAGGGATGTGGGTTGTGGAGGGCCAGCGGCGGGAGATGAGAGCGGTTCTCGGACACGGGCCCTGCTTTGCTCTGCAGATGGCTCAGGAGCTGGGAATCAGCGAGAAATCTCCTGATTACCGCAATCCCTTTAAAAGCGACCACTCGGAGGTAAGGCGGCAAGGCCTCCAGCCTGTCCCAGGCAGCAGCTTCCTCCTCCCCCTCCTCCTCCTCCTCCTGCTCCTCCTCAGCACCCCAGGCAGCCCGTGGGGAAGGGAAACGTCGGTTTAGGGGGCAGGAATGGCCACGCGTGTGTCTGGAGGGAAGCGCGGGAGAGAGAAAGCGTGCGCTCTGGCTGCACCGGGGTTCGCTTGCGCGCACGGTGCCAAGCTGTGATGGGGGCAAACCCGGAGCTCTTCTCTGCTCCCGTGCAAAGGGGAGTGGGGGTTGGATCATGTGGGGTGCGGGTCTCACGTGGCTCACGCTTCCAGGGGGCGATGCCGTAGAGAGCCGGGCGCAGCCTCATGCTCAAGGCTTGAGCAGGAGCAGGGCCATGACACGGCCGTTCCCCTCAGCTCAATCTGGTTTTCGCGTCTGCTTCCCTCCCGATACGGGGCAGGCGGAAGCGCCTCCTCTTCCGCAGCCAGGTGCCTGCTCCCGGGCAAGATGAGCTCCGCGGCCTGCGCGCGCTCCCTGCTCACCCCTGCTTTACCCCGCAGTTCTTCCCCGGTGCGGATGCCTTCCAGAAGGCGCTGCGGGACGAGGAGAAGCGGCGCAGGAAGGAGGAGAAGCGCAAGGAAATCCGCAAGGGCCCGCGCATCTCGCGCTCGCAGTCCGACTTGTAGCGCCGGCGGGGCCGCCCCGCGGCGCAGAGCCACTCAGAGATGGGACCCCCAGCAGCCTCGGGCCCTTCCCTTCCCGTTTGTGCCGTGGGTTTTGTTCAGTCACGTGTCCCGTTGGCTCGGTGTGACGGTCGGGCAGGAATCCCGAGCACGGACCAGGGGTCTTTTGGCCAAGGCTGGCGGGGCTGCCCAATGGAGAGGGGCAGTGGAGTGGGTGGCCATTCCCCAGAGCCAAAGCACAGTCGGGAAGGCCCCCGAGGCCGCTGCCGGCCAGGCCAGGGCTGTACCCGAGCCCTCGGAGCCTCCCGCTGCCCGAGGAACGCAGCGCAACACACACGGAACGGGCTCCTCCGCCCTGGGGGCTTGCGGCCTCACCAAGAGCCTCATGAGCAATGCTGCTTCTGTGATTTATTATTTTTTTCCCTTAAACTGGTGATGTGGTGATGCTTCTGTTCCCGCCCAGACTGGTCGTACCTGCTCTCTGCCTGGCCGATACGATGCCCCCCATGGCCTGATCAGCCCTCCCCTTCTGGAGGAGGCCGCTCTACGGAGCAGCGGGCGCTTTGCCCGCGATGGCTGGAAAAGCCACAGGAGCCACTTCCCAGCTGGAGCGCGCCCTGAGTGGCTCCCATGGGATGTCAGGATGCACACCGGGAATAAAGCCGCCCTTGCAGCAACGGATGTGGCCTCTCCAGGCGCCTCTTCCTGGCCAATACTCCGAGTGGCGCGGATGGAGGGGGCACACACGAGGTGTCTGGTCCTGGGACGGGGCTTGGGGCGACGTGCTGCGGCTGGGGGAGCAGCAGGGCACGTTGGAGCCCTGCCGCCCGAGGGGCTCACGGTGGGGGGGGCTGGAAGCAGTGGGGCTGGGGTGCTGCAGAGGGGGACTGAGCCTCCCCAGCACCTGCGGCTCCCCCGTGCTGCAAGGGGCTGCTGATGGGACCAGAGCGGGGAGGTGCCCTTGATGTTTGCGTGCAGAGATGGATACGTTGGATGAGGGCGTCAGGAACTTGCGTTGAAACGGGAGCTGTGGGGTCTTTTTTTTTCTTGAATAAATCTGATTTTTTTAAAGAAAACCCAAGCCCGTTCCTTGCGTTTTGGGTGGGAGCGCTTCCAAAGCGGGTGGGAGCCCACGGGTGCCTCTCGGGGGAGGGTCCGGCCTGTCGCGAAGGGCCGCAGGGCTCAGACCGCGAGGGGAGCCCCTCTGGGTGACCCCGTCCCGACGGAGGCGGCGGCCGCTGCCGCCCCCTCGCGCTGCGGCGCCCGCCGGCCCCGCCCCCTCATGCATATTCACCTGGGGCGTGTGCGCGGGGGCGGGGCCCGCTATGCTAATCGCCCTGCCGATCGCTGACGCGCCATCACCCCACGCGCCGCCGCGCCCGCCGATTGGCCGCGGGCGACCTGGTCTCACTGACA